>NC_069446.1:38566279-38585153 GCF_026875155.1 Cherax quadricarinatus | reverse complement strand
AAACCCCCCCAAAAATTCCGGGACTGGGAAAAGGGCCCTTATTGGTAAAAAACAGTCGATTGTTTTAACGTTTAATAAAAAAAACCGATTAAACGGGCCGGGACAAACCCCCCCCCAAAACCCCCCCAAACCCCCCCCCCGGGATGGGGTTTTTTAAAAAAAAGGGGGTTTTCCCCCATAAAAACTTTTTCACCAAAAAAAGAATCAAAAAAATTCAAAAAATAAAAAATTTTTCACCAAAAACCTAAAAAAAATTTAAAAAACGGATACAAAAATAAAATTTCCCAAAAAAAACCAAAAAAAATTTTTTTTTAAAATACCCCGGGTAAGTAAAATAGCACAGAAGACCAGTACAGTACGTAACACAAGACCAGTACAGTACTGTAACACAAGACCAGTACAGTACAGTAACCACAAGACCAGTACAGTACAGTAACACAAGACCAGTACAGTACAGTAACAAGACCAGTACAGTACAGTAACAAGACCAGTACAGTACAGTAACAAGACCAGTACAGTACAGTAACAAGACCAGTACAGTACAGTAACAAGACCAGTACAGTACAGTAACAAGACCAGTACAGTACAGTAACACAAGACCAGTACAGTACAGTAACAAGACCAGTACAGTACAGTAACACAAGACCAGTACAGTACAGTAACACAGAAGACCAGTACAGTACAGTAACACAAGACCAGTACAGTACAATAACACAAGACCAGTACAGTACAGTAACACAAGACCAGTACAGTACAGTAACACAAGACCAGTACAGTACAGTAACACAAGACCAGTACAGTACAGTAACACAAGACCAGTACAGTACAGTAACACAAGACCAGTACAGTAACACAAGACCAGTACAGTACAGTAACACAAGACCAGTACAGTACAGTAACACAGAAGACCAGTACAGTACAGTAACACAAGACCAGTACAGTACAGTAACACAAGACCAGTACAGTACAGTAACACACAAGACCAGTACAGTACAGTAACACAAGACCAGTACAGTACAGTAACACAAGACCAGTACAGTACAGTAACACAAGACCAGTACAGTACAGTAACACAAGACCAGTACAGTACAGTACAGTAACACAGAAGACCAGTACAGTACAGTAACACAGAAGACCAGTACAGTACAGTAACACAAGACCAGTACAGTACAGTAAAACACAAGATCAGTACAGTGCAGTAACACAAGACCAGTACAGTACAGTAACACAAGACCAGTACAGTACAGTAACACAAGACCAGTACAGTACAGTAACACAAGACCAGTACAGTACAGTAACACAAGACCAGTACAGTACAGTAAAACACAAGATCAGTACAGTGCAGTAACACAAGACCAGTACAGTACAGTAACACAAGACCAGTACAGTACAGTAACACAAGACCAGTACAGTACAGTAACACAATACCAGTACAGTACAATAACACAATACCAGTACAGTACAGTAACACAAGACCAGTACAGTACAGTAACACAGAAGACCAGTACAGTACAGTAACACAAGACCAGTACAGTACAGTAACACAAGACCAGTACAGTACAGTAACACAAGACCAGTACAGTACAGAAACACACGACCAGTACAGTACAGTAACACAAGACCAGTACAGTACAGCAACACAAGACCAGTACAGTACAGTAACACAAGACCAGTACAGTACAGTAACACAAGACCAGTACAGTACAGTAACACACAAGATCAGTACAGTGCAGTAACACAAGACCAGTACAGTACAGTAACACAAGACCAGTACAATACAGTAACACAAGACCAGTACAGTACAGTAACACAAGACCAGTACAGTACAATAACACAATACCAGTACAGTACAGTAACACAAGACCAGTACAGTACAGTAACACAGAAGACTAGAACAGTACAGTAACACAGAAGACCAGTACAGTACAGTAACACAGAAGACCAGTACAGTACAATAACACAGAAGACCAGTACAGCACAATAACACAGAAGACCAGTACAGCACAATAACACAGAAGACCAGTACAGCACAATAACAAAGAAGACCAGTACAGTACAGTAACACAGAAGACCAGAACAGTACAATAACACAGAAGACCAGAACAGTACAATAACACAGAAGACCAGAACAGTACAATAACACAGAAGACCAGTACAGCACAATAACACAGAAGACCAGTACAGTACAATAGTACAGAAGACCAGAACAGTACAATAATACAGAAGACCAGTACAGAACAACAACACAGGAGACCAGTACAGTACAGTAACACAGATAACCAGTACAGAACAACAACACAGAAGACCAGTACAGAACAATACACAGAATTCCAGTACAGTACATTAACACACAGGATCTGTACTTTACAGTAACACATAAAACAACGCAGTACACTAACACAGAAGACCAGTACAGTACAATAACACACACGACCAGTACAGTACAATAACACACAGGACCAATACAGTGCAATACACACAATATCAGTACAGAACAGTACAGTAACACAGAGGAACAGTACGGTAGAGAAACACAAAAGACCAGCAGAGTGCAATAACACAAAAGCCAGTGCAGTAAAAAAAACAGAAAAGAATCAGTTTAAATCAGAGGGAAAAAAGTACAGTACAATAACCCGAAGACCAAAGGTACATAACAAGAAGACCAGTACAAGGGACAATAACACAGAAGACCAAAGTACAAATAACACAGAAGACCAGAAGTGTACAATAAACGGAAGACCATACAGAATAATACACAGATGACCATATAGTACAAATTTAAAACAAGGACAAGTACAGCACATTCTCAGAAGACAAGGGTATAATACCCCAGAAGACCAGTAAATACAAAAACACTGAAGAAAATAAGGTACAAAAACACAAAAGACCAGTACAGGCAATAACACGAAGACCAGTAAGTACCCTAACACCCGAAGACCAGAACAGAAAATAACAAACAAAACCAGTAACAGTACACAGAAGACCAGTACAAAACAAAAACAAAAGAAAAAATAAGAGTACAATAACACAAAAGACCAGTACAGTACAATAACATAAGACCAGTGCAGTGTAAATAACACAGAAGACCACATTTCAATAACAAGAAGACTACACAGTCAGAACGCAAAGACCAGTGCAGTAGTAAACACAGAAGAGTACAATAACAAAGAATACGAGTCAGAACAGAAACAACAGTGCCAGTACGGGACAGTAACACAAAACACCGGTACAGAAAAAAAACACAGAGGGCTAGCAGGTTTCAGTAAGACAGTGGACAGTACAGTAAAACAAAGACGAATACGAACGTACACAGAAGACCAGTACAGTACAAAACCAAAAGACCAGAACAGTACAGTAACACAGAAGACCTTCAGTACTATAACACAAAAAACCCGAACAGTACAGTAACACAGAAGACTAGAACAGTACAGTAACACAAAAAGACCAGGTGCAGTACTATAACACAAAAGCCGAACAGTACAGTACACAGAAGACAGAACAGTACAGTAAAACACAGAAGACCAGTGCAGTACTATAACACAAAAAGACCAGAACAGTACAGTAACACAGAAGACTAGAACAGTACAGTAACACAGAAGACCAGTGCAGTACTATAACACAAAAAGACCAGAACAGTACAGTAACACAGAAGACTAGAACAGTTTCAGTAACAACAGAAGACCAGGCAGTACTATAACACAAAAAGAAACCCGAACAGTACAGTAACACAGAAGACTAGAACAGTACAGTAACACAGAAGACCAGTGCAGTACTATAACACAAAAAGACCAGAACAGTACAGTAACACAGAAGACTAGAACAGTACAGTAACACAGAAGACCAGAACAGTACAGTAACACAGAAGACCAGTACAATACAATAACACAAAAAGACCAGAACAGTACAGTAACACAGAAGACTAGAACAGTACAGTAACACAGAAGACCAGACAGTACAGTAACACAAAACCAGTGCACTACTATAACACTCTACAATACAATTCATTAACACAGAAACAGTCAGTTCAGTAACACAGACACATACACTACAGTAACACAGAAGACCAGTAAAGTACAATAATACAGAGAATCAGTACATACAAAACCAAAAACGAGTACAGTACAAAACACAGAAGACCATCAGAACAATAACACAGAAGACCAGAAAAGTACAATAAGACAGAAGACCAGTACAAACAATAACACAAAAAGACCAGTACAGTACCAATAAGACAGAAGACCAGTACAGTACAATAACACAGAAGACCAAATACAAATACAAAACACAGAAGACCAGTACAGTACAAAAACACAGAAACAGCCGACATTAAAACAGAGACTAGTACGGTACAATAACACAGGCGACCGCACAGTACAGCAACACAGTACAATAACACAGAAGACATTACAGTACATTGCACACAATACCAGGCAGTAAAAGTACATAACACAGAGGGCCATACCCGGGACAGAATCCAGAAGAAAAGCACAGTACAAAAACACAGAAGATCAGACAGAACAATCACAATACCCTAAAAGTATATGACCAGCACAGTACACTAACACAGAATCATAAAGTTTAATAACACAGAAGAGCAGAAAGTATAATACAACCAAAAACCAGTGAAGTAAAAGTACAGTAACGCAGAGACCAGTACGGTACAAAAACACAGAAGACCTGTACAGTTACAATAGCACAAAAGACCAGTCAGTACAATAACACAGAAGGGCAGTACAGTACAATATACAGAATACTAACGCATAACAAAAAACACAGAAACCAGTTCAGTACAATAAAAGAAAGACCAGTACAGTACAGTAACACGGAAGACCAGAGAAAGTACATAAACCGACGGGCAAACAGTTCAATAACACAGAAGACCAGTACAGTACAATAACAAAGAAGGCCAATACAATACAATAACAGTGACAATAACAAACAATAACACAGAAGACTAGTACAAACACAATAACACAGATCATACGACAGTAACACAGGAAAACAGTACAGAAATAACACATAAGACCAGTACAGTACAGTAACACAGAACATCATTACAGTAAAATAAAAGCGAAAACAGTCAGAACAATAACACAAAAGACCCAAATACAGTACAATAACACAAAAGACAGTACAGAACAATAACCCAAAAGACCATAACAGTAACTAAACACAGAAAAGCCATACAGAATAACAACGCAGAAGACCAGAGTAGTACAAAACACATAGACTAGCACAAAAAATAACAAAAGAACGTACATTACAATAACGAGACAGCAATACAGTTCACTAACACAGAAGACCAGTACAGTACAATAACACAGAATACCAGTAAACAGTAGCACACAGGAACCTTTATTACAGTTACAAAGAGGACAACTACTGTTCAATAACAAGAAGGGACGAGTTACATTTCCCAATAGCACAAAAAAACCATTATAGAAAAAAATTAAACCACGGGAAAGACCAGTAGCGTACAATAACACAGAGGCCCAGTCAAAAACGAGAAGACAAGTGGGAGTAAATAACAGGGAAGGGACCAAAACATAAAAATTAAAAAAACCAGAAGGCCGTGCAGTACAGTGACGGGAAAAAAACCCGGTACAGCACAAAAACTCTCAGACGCCGTAGAGTACAATCCACAGAATCCAGTACTTTAACAGTAACACAGAAGACCAGTCCCATAACAACACAAAGCCCAATTAAGAACAATGCACAGAAAAGGTACATTTAAAATAAACAAGGGACCAGAAACAGCCCCTTTAACACAGAAGACCTGTACATACAATAAAAACAAAGGGCAGTACAGTGCAAAAACACAAAAAAAGACCATTTACAGCAAAAGTAAGACAGAAACCCAGTCATACAATAAGACAAAAGGGACCCTTTCTGTACAATAACATAGAAAAAAAAAATACAGTAAAATAAAAACAGAAGACAAGTACAGTATAAAAACACAAAAACCCAGTACAAAACTATAACAAAAAAGACCAGACAGAACAATAACACAGAAGTTTTGTTCAGTACAATAACAAGACCGTACAGTACAGAAAAACACGGAAGACGATTTCTTTTACATGACCCCGGAAACCAGTAAAATACAAAAACACAAAAGACCATTCAGTATAAAAAAACAGAAAATTTACAAGTACAGTAAATAAACGCAGAAGACCTACATTTCCAGAAGGGCCGAAACCATTTAAAATTACAATAACGCAAAAAAGCCCAATTACAGTACAAAAACCCCAAAAGACCTTTAAACAGTACAATCACCAATCCATACAGTACTTTAAAAAAACCCCCGTTGGGTTAGTGTTATAAAAGAGAAGCACAGTACACAAAGCACAGAAGACCTTTAAATTTTCAATGCCCACAATATCATTACTTTGGGAGTACAGTAACACAGGGCCCAAAGTACTGTACAAAAACAAAAGAAGACCAGCACAGAACAAAAAACTCATAAAAAAAGCTCAGTACAAAAACAGCCAGAACAGTTCAAATTTCAAAAGCCCAGAAACAGAAAAATGCACAAAAAGACCAAAAAGAAACAATAACACCAAAGGACCAGTACGGTAAAATAACACAGAATCCCATTAGAGTACATTAACAGGGGAAGCCAGTACCTTAAAATAACACAAAAACAACAGTCCCTACAGTAAAAAACAAAAGCCCAAATACAGAAAATAACACAAAGGGACGAGTACGGAAAAAATAGGGCAAAAAAACCCAGAGGTAAAATTAAGACGGAGACCAGCAGAAAAAAAAAAACACAGAAAAACCATTAAAAAAGAAAAAATTGCATGAAAACCGGTCCCAGTACATTAACGCAGAGGCCCTAAAAACAGCACCATAAACAAAAAACCCAAATAGAGTACAATCACATAAAATTTCCCAATAAAAGTACAAAAAAACACAAAAGACCTGTACAGTGCAATACACAGGGGACCATTTTCAGCCCCGAAAGCCCCAAAAGACAATACAGTCCCAATAACACAGAAGCCAGTACTTTTACAATAACACAGAAGAACCAGCATTTACAATAAAAACGGGAATCCCATGTTAAAAAAAACGCGATTTTTTTAAAAATAAAAGGGAGATCTCCATGAATACTAAAAAGGGAAATTGCCTTTCTAGCATCCAGCCCTTTTTTATGGGTTTTTTTTACAAATAGTAAAGTACCCCCGGTTTCTTTTTATCCTTTAAAATTTTAGAAAGGGTTAATAGTGCTTCGGGTTTTACAACTGGAAGGCTATAAACTCAAAAAATTTAAAAAATTAAATTTAAGGCCCTATTTTTAACAATAAATTTGTCTAGGGTATATTCCCCAAAGAAAATTTAAAAAGTAATCAATTTAAAAATTTAATTTAAGGATCCAAGGCCTACGCTTTCACTTGTACAGTAGTATTGTCCCTAAAGGCAAAATATAAATTTCTTTATTGTTTTAAAGTACCGTCTTTACATTGTTACATTTAAAAAATGTGGCATGCAAAGGGTACTTTAACCTTTTTTCCCGGCGCTTTGTACAAAACCCTCATTTACGGCTATCCCCCCCAAACCCCAGCGAACCAGGGAAAAAAAAGGGTTTTGGCGAGGGGCCCAGTCGTTAAACCCCGTACCCGGTTCAGCCAATGAGAAGAGGGTTTTGGAAATCGCAGAGGTTATGTGAGTACCCTCTCCTTTTCTGCCCTTGTCATTTCATTTTAGAGCGGGTTGAAGCCGGTCTGCTCTTTTTAGGGGCTTCTATTCGGGCCTTCCTTATCGTGGAGTACACTAATCCCTTTATTGCTGTACTTAGTTAAAAATAGTGTACATTTTTCTGTTCAAAATTTGGTGAAGGATAATACTATCAAATATATACAATTTAAGTTTGTGTGTGTAATGCCTATGTATTTGCTATGCCCCCTAGACTCGACTAGACTTAAAAAAAGTGACGGGCTAAAACCCTCACAAAAACTAACTTCTTGACCAACCTGGCAACAGAAAAGCTTGCTTGAACAATAAAAAACTGATTTAAACCCAACAACAATATAACAAGCAACAGCGACACAGAATCAGGAAAAAAAGGAGATAATACACAACACTAAGTGGGGGTGTTGCGGCCCCGCCAAATTTGCGGGTTTAAAAAAAATTAAAACCCGCCGGCCGGCAAATACCACTGGGTGCGTCATCAAAAACCCAAAGTTTGGGGGGGCTGAGCCGGCCCTTTTGCAGTAAAAAGCCCCGAGTGCCCCACGGGACACACCCAAGCGTTTGGTACCCGACCACCGAAGGGTTTTCCCCTCTACTGGCTTTGTAACAATTTTGTACCAGAGCGCCCCGCTTACACACCTAAGCATTTGGTACCCGCCCACCGAAGGGACACGCTACGGCTTTAGAAAAAATTAAGTACCTGAACGCCTCGCGGGACACAACCCAAGCAGTAGGTTTCCTGACCACCGAAGGGGACCGTCTAAATGGCTTTAGAAAAATTTTTTTGTACCGAGCGCCTCGCCGAAAACACCTAACATAGGTACCTGACCACCGAAGGGTTTCACGTCCCCACTGGCTTTTAACATTTTAAATAAACCCGAACTCCTCCCGGGGACCCCGTTATCAGTAGGAACCCCGAACCCCCGAATGTCCTATCTATGGCGTTAGAAAAAACCGCTTACCGCACTCCTGAGGGCTGTTGGCCTCAGTTACTTTACGGGCCCCATTTAGTAGCTTGCAGCATGGGTTTCGGCTAGCGGTGTTCAAACCCCCTTGGGAGGATTTACTGGACTACCCGGGGAAGTCTTTGGGGAAATCACCCTCCCCGTTTATCAAATTTTTGGGGCCCGGAAATCGTCAGATGCTGTTTAGTGGGGACATTACATGAAGAAAAAGGTTGGGGTGTTACACTGAAAATGGGGCCCGGACCCCTTGGGGTGCCCTGGGGGGACGTACGATGGGTGGAAATGAGTATGCCAGGACCGTGTGGGAAAACTTAGAGAAAAGGGTTTTTCGTGGGGCACTGAAGTTGGGGCCCGGTTTTAGTGTACAGAACAGTTCGTGTTTGGGCTGACTTCGTGTCGGAGAGGCGTTGGGTTTTTAATTTTTTTTTATAAAAATTGTTATTTTTTAATTTTTTGTTTTAGCATAAAAGATATATAATATATTGTGACGTGTAAAAAGTTGTACCCTGTGGGAGGGTTTTTTTAATTATTTTAGTTAGATCTAAATTTTTAAATTTTTATTTATAAAAAGTACAAATATCATAGTTTTAAATACCCCTTTGACCAAAGGGTAGTTTATTTTTATATATTAAAAAATTTTAAATTTTTTTTAAAAGTGTGTATTTTTTGTATCCCGAACTCTTTTTTTAAAAAAGGAGTAAAAACTTAAAACACTTTTTCCTTTTTTAAAAAAATTTCTTTTTTGTAATAATGGGGGTGGCCTGTCCGGGGGGATAATGATTTTTCTAGAAAGAATTTTTGGGCTTTTATAAAACCGGGGTGGGCGGTTCGGGTTTCATATTACATTTATTTTTTGTGTCGGTCCTTTTTTTTTGGGGGGGGTGGCGCCCCTGCCAAAAGCGGGGTTTAAAAAGTTAAACCCGCCGGCCGGCAGTACCACTGGGGGGCGTCCCTCAAACCCCCAAAGTGGGGGCTGCCCGAGCCCCGGCCCTTTGAGCAGTAAGGGGCCTGATTGGGCCCCAGGTTTCAAAAATAAGCAGTTTTGGTACCTGACCCCGAAGGGGACACGTCAAATGGCTTTTTGTAACAGTATGAAAAAGAGCGCCCCCTGTACAACATAAGGGAGTAGGTTCCCGACCCCCCGAAGGGTTTCCCCGTCCAAATGGCTTTAGAAATATTATGTTTCCTGAGCGCCTCGCGTACACACCCCAAGCATTTGGTTTCCTGACCAAACCCAAGGGTACAGTTAATGGGTTTAGAAATATTATGTACCTGAGCGCCTCGCTGTACCCACCTAAGCGTAGGTACCGAACCCCCCGAAGGGTTTTAAAAGCTACTGGCTTCAAATTAAATACCTGAAAATCCTCAGGGGGACACGGCCAAAAGCAGTTGGTTTCCTGACCACCCCAAAACGTACCTATCTACTGGCCCTTAGAAGAACCGCTTTCCGCAGCTTTATGAGTTTTGTTGGCCTCAGTTATTGACGGCCGCATTCAGTGAGCTTGCAGTGGGGTTTTGGGGGTAGCGGGGGTCAACCGCCTTTTGGGGAGGATTTTTCTGGACAACCCGGGGGAAAGTTTTGTGGGCTCCCCCGTCTACGTTGATCAACGTGGGGCCCGGAAATCGTCGATGCTTTTTTTTGTGGGACATTACATGAAAAAAAAGGGTTTGGGTGTTTTCACTGAAAATGGGCCAGGACCGAAATGTGACACTGAGGGGCTAGTGGAATTTTGGGAAAAACTAATATGCACGGGGCCGAGTGGAAAACTGAAAATGAAAAGGGTGTCGTGGGACACTTTAAGATGGGGCCCGGTTGTTGTGTACACTGAACGTGTCGTGTGATTACTTTGTGGGCGGAGAGGCAGTTTATTGTTAAATTTTTTATTTTAAAAATGTTATTTATAATTTATTTTTTTTAGCATAGAGATAATATTTTAATTATGAAAAGTTTTCAAGAGTTGGGACCCTGTTAGGTTTTTAATTTTTTTTAAATTAGATGCCCAATTATAATTTATTAAGAAAAATGTACAAATATCATAGTTCAAAAACCTCTAGAAACCAAAAAATTTGTTGATTTTTATATATTAAAGATTAATTTATATTTAAAAGTGTTTTATTTATGTAACCCGAACCCCTTTATTACCCAAAAAGGGGTAAATCTTAAACCATCGCTTTTAAAAAAATTTCTTTTTTTGTAATAAAGGGGCAATTTTGCCGATCCCCAAAAAAATCACAAAAATCCCATACAAAATGAATCAAAATTCAGCAAATTAAAAAAATCCCCCACGGGGGACAGTACAAGATACCCGTACAAATTAGGGCAGAAACTAAAATCTCAGGACCTGAGTTTCTCCCAGTGTTAAGCGGGCACACAAAACCCAGAAAAACGTCGAAAATCACTAAGTCTAGGGGTATGTTCTCTGAAAAGTGTTTTCACAGAAAAAAACCAAAAGAAAGCGACAGAGACGATCTTCCCAAAAAGGGCCCACCCAAAAGGGGACTTTAGGGGACCTCTTGTAGAAACAAGGTTTTAAAAAGACAATCCTTTTAGCTCAGGCCGGGGGAAACCCCCACTCAAAGGTTTAGGTTTTGATTTATTTTCCCCCTGTTTACTGACTCCCCGTGAAAAATACTGTGCCCAGCAAAATCAGAAGCCGGCAGTGAAACAAACGAAGTGAAAACTACAGTAGTTATCCCAAAGCCCGTCAGCTACTTAAAACTCGGGTCTATGAACCCTGAATTAAAATTAAATTTAAAATCCAAACCCAATTTAAAATAACTAATAATTAAAAATAAAAGCAAAATATTTACGATTTAGCTAAATTGCAGATTTAAGCAATATAAAATTATATTAACAGGTTTAAAATACATTTATATACTTGCGACCCCCTTCAGGGGGGCGCAGTAACCGTACAGTAAAAATTTTAAAACAATGACCCGTACAAATAAGTGACAAAGAACCCGTATAGTCAATAGTTCAGAAAAACCCGGGAAAGTAGAATAACCCCGAGGACCCGGGACGTACAATAGACAGAAGAACCCCGTATAGTTTCAATAAAAACTGAAGACCTGTACAGAACAATAGCACAGGAGACCATTATAGTACAATAACACAGAAAACCAGTACAGTACAATAACACAGAAAACCGTACAGTGCAATAACACAGACGACCAGTACAGTACAATAACACAGACGACCAGTATAGTACAATAACACAGACGACCAGTACAGAACAATAGCACAGAAGACCAGTACAGTACTGTAACACAGAAGTCCAGTACACAGCAACAACGCAGAAGACCAGTACAGTACATTAACACAGAGAACCAGTACAACACAATAACTCAGAAAACCAGTAGAATACAATACTCAGAAGACCAGTACATTAAGATAAGACTGAAGACTAGTACAGTATGGTACAGTAACACAGAAGACCAGTACAGAACAACAGCACAGAAAACCAATACAGAACAATACACAGAAACTGGTACAGTAAATTAACACAGAGGACCAGTACAGCACCACAACGCAGAAGACCAGTAGAGTACAATAACATAGAATGCTAGCACAATACAATAACACAGAAGACCAGTACTGCACAGTAACACAGAAAACCTGTACAGTACAATAACATAGAAGGCCAATACAGTACAATAACACAGAAGACCAGTACAATTCTCACCTAACTGTACTCACCTAACTGTGGTTGCAGGGGTCGAGACTCAGCTCCTGGCCCCGTCTCTTCACTGATCGCTACTAGGTCCTGTCTCTGCTTCCTGAGCATTGTCATACCTCGTCTTAATGCTATGTATGGTTCCTGCCTCCACTACATCACTTGCTAGGCTATTTCACTTCCTGACGACTCTGTGACTGAAGAAGTACTTCCTAATATCCCTGTGACTCGTCTGAGTCTTCAACTTCCAATTGTGACCCTATGTTTCTCTGTTCAATAACACAGATCAGTACATTACAGTAACACCGAAGACCAGTACAGTAACACGGAAGACCAGTATAGTACAATAACACAGAAGACCAGAACAGTACAATAACTCACAACACCAGTACATTACAATAATACAGGCTAGCAATGCAGTTCATTAACACAGAAGAACAGTTGAGTACAATAACACGGAAGACCAGTACATTACAATAACACGGAAGACCAGTACATTACAATAACACAGAAGGCCAGCACAGTACAGTGAAACAGAAAACCATGCAGAACAACAACACAGAAGACCAGTACAGAACAATACACAGAAGACAGTACATTACAGTACATTAACGTTGAGGACCAGTACAGCACAATAATTTAGAAGACCAGTAGAATACAATAACACAGAATGCCACTACAGTAGAATAACACAGAAGAACTGTACAGTACAATAGCACAAAAGACCAATACAGTACAATAACACAGAAGACCTGTACAGTACAATAGCACAAAAGACCAATACAGTACAATAACACAGAAGAACTGTACAGTACAATAGCACAAAGACCAATACGTACAATAAACACGAAGAACCCGTACAGTACAATAGCACAAAAGACCCAAAACAGTACAATAACACAGAAGACCTGTACAGTACAATAGCACAAAAGACCAATACAGTACAATAACACAGAAGACCTGTACAGTACAATAGCACAAAAGACCAATACAGTACAATAACACAGAAGACCAGTACAGTACAATAACACAGAAGACCAGTACAGTACAATAACACAGAAGACCAGTACAGTACAATAACACAGAAGACCAGTACAGTACAATAACACAGAAGACCAATACAGTACAATAACACACAAGACCAATACAGTACAATAACACAGAAGACCAATACAGTACAATAACACAGAAGACCAGTACAGTACAATAACACAGAAGACCAGTACAGTACAATAACAAAACCCGAAGAACCAATACAGTACAATAACACAGAAAGACCGTACAGTACAATAACACAGAAGACCAGTACAGTACAATAACACAGAAGACCAGTACAGTACAATAACACAGAAGACCAGTACAGTACAATAACACAGAAGACCAATACAGTACAATAACACAGAAGACCAGTACAGTACAATAACACAGAAGACCAGTACAGTACAAATTTAAACAAAAAGACCCAAATACATTTACAAAAAACCACAGAAGAAATAAGTACAATAACACAAAAGGACCAGCAGTACAAAAACACAGAAGACCAATACATTTCAAAAACCCCAGAAGACCGTACAGTAAAATTTAAAACAGAAGCCCAGTACAGTAAAATTTCCCCCAAAAAGCCAGTACATCCCATAACAAAGAAGCCCATTTACAGTACAATAACACAAAAGCCCAATACAGTAAAATTTAACACAAAAGATCAGTTACAGTCAATAAAAACAAAGGGACCAGTAAACCCCCAATAACCAAAAGACCATTTAACAAAACCAAAAAAAATAACACAGAAGCCCATTCTTTTAAAAAAACACAGAAGACCAATACAGTAAAATAACACAAAAAGTTTCAGTACAGTCAATAACACAGAAGACCAGTACAGTACAATAACCCCAAAAGCCCCAGTACGTACAATAACACGGGAAGACCAGTACAGTACAATAACACAAAAGACCAATACATTTAAATAACCAAAAGGACCAATACAGTACAAAAAACACGAAGACCAATAAAAGTACAAAAAACCAGAAGTTTTCAGTACATTTACAAACACAGAAGACCAGTACAGTACAATAAAAAAAGAAGACCAGTTACAGTACAATAAAACAAAAGGGCCATTTCCCAGTACAAAAAACACAGAAGACCATTACATTTAAAAATAACACGAAGCCCGGTACAGTACAAAAAACACAGAAGCCCAAATTACGGGAACTAACACAGATCAGTACAGTACAATAACCAGAAGACCAGTACAGTAAAAAAACACAGAAGCCGGGTACAGTACAATAACACAGAAGCCCAGAAACAGTCCCAAAAAACACAGAAGCCAGTACAGTAAAATTAACACAAAAGGGCCCATTTATTTTCTTTTCATCTAAATATTAGCCCTCTGTAAAAAAACATTTATTCAGGCCAAAATTATTGCTGTTCCCTGGGTTTTATTTCGTTAACGGGAAAACTCTAAATCCGTAAGAGTTCCCCTTAGTTTTGAGATGAATGCGAGGGCTATTTTAAATTTAAACCGGAAAAAAAAGGGGGAGGGTAGGGTTTCCCGTTCCTCAGATAAAAGTACTTGTATCAAAACAGCTGTTGCTTTAAAAGGAAATGATTTGTGCCTCACTCTCTCCTGCCCACTCTCATCCTGCCTCACTCTCATCCTGCCCCACTCTCATCCTGCCCCACTTCATTTTTTCCCGTCACTTCATCCGCCCCACTCTTTATCCTGCCTCCTTCTCCCGCCTACTCTTTATCTGCCACTCTCATCCTGCCTCACCTCATCCTGCCCACTCTCCCTCCTGGGCCCCACTCTATCCTGCCCCAAATCTGTCCTTTCCCCACTCTCGTTCCCGCCTAAATTCGTCCCGCCTCACTCTGTTTCCCGCCTCACTTCGTCCCGCCTCCCTTCGGGCCTCCCCCACTCTCGTCCCGCCCCACTCTCTTCCCGCCCCACTTTTCATCCTGCCCCACTCTCCCTGCCCCTCACCCTGCCTCACTCTTCCCCCCTTGGGCCCACTAATTTATTCCCGCCTAAATTCTCCCGCCTCACTTCAACCCGCCCCCTCTCATCCTGCCTCATTTTATCCTGCCTCACTCTCATTCCCGCCTCACTTTATCCTGCCCCACTATCATCCTGCCCCCACTGTAAACCCGCCTCACTCTCAAACCTGCCCCACTTAATTTCCCGCCTCACTTTCTCCTGCCTCACTCTCATCCTGCCCCCACTCTCTTCCCCGCCTCCTCTATCCCGCCCCACTCTATCCCGCCTCACTTCACCCTGCCTTCACCCCGCCTACTTCATTCCCGCCCCACTTCTCCTGCCTCATATCATCCTGCCTACTGTCATCCTGCCTCACTTTTTCCTGCGTCACTCTCATCCTGCCTCATTCATCCCGCCCCACTATCATCCTGCCCCACTGTCATCCTGCCTCACTCTTTATCCTGCCTCATTATCCTGCCTCATGTATCCTGCCCCCACTCTCATCCTCGCCAAATCACTGAAAAAAAAGTTTTTCGTTTGTTTGAGTTTTGCAATAGGTTGTTTAAATTTAAATTTTTTTCTTCTCACTTCTAGGGTTTCTTTATATCCCTTTTTCGAGCATTGCCCCTAAAATTTTTTTTTAAATTTCTGGATACCAAAATTGGGGATCTGGTGCCCCTAATATTCGACTCATGCATTCCCGAGAGAAAAAATTTTAAAATTTACAGTATACGTAATAATGGGAGTGTGTTTTATCAGGGATGGGTTAACTGGGAGCATATTTCAGATGGGCGTTATTATAATTAAAGTGGGATCACGTATCTATAAAACCTACATAGTTAAAAAAAAAGGTTTTAATTTTTGGGGTTTATGGAAAAGTGTGGGTTTAGAGCCCATTTTTCGGGGTAACTGCCAGCTCTACTTTTAGGCCCGCTGGTCAGGGGGGGAGGGATGCACCCGGGGAGGAACCTTTTTTCAAGGGACCCTTTGGGACCTTCGTTCAAACCTCAGGCTGTCCTTTATAGATATCGAAAGTGTAGCTTGTGGGGATTATATTTCTTACGATCTGTCTTTCCCCCCAACTCCCCTGGTTTTTGTGGGATTTTTTTAAATCTTCTGTATAGAGTGTTAAATGTTAGAGTGTAATGTATAGAGTTTTACCCCTGTATAGGTGTCCCCTGGATAGAGTGACACTGTATTTGAGTGGGACACTTTTATAGTGTCTACACTGTACAGGTAAAATGGGAAAAGTGTACAAATTGCCCGATTGTAAAAAAAGTTCAAAAAAAGGTAACAATTGGGTGTATACCTTTTCCTGAATCCTTTTAAATTTCAGTAATTAAAATGGTTTAAGCTGATATCTTAAACGGTTAGGTACAATAGGCCTGTTAAACAAATTTCCTTTGCTGGTTTAAAATATTAATTTTTTGGGTACGCCCAAATCTTAAGATTAAGTAAAGATCTTTAAATCTAAAAAAATTTTTGGGGGGGCAGGTTCCTGACACTATGAAGTGAGTAATTTTCGAAATTTTAATGTGAAAACATGACGAGTGGATTCCTCGAAAAATTTTGGCATTTTTCCATTTATATCTTTTTTTTACATTTATAATAATTTAAATGGGGTCATATTTAAAAAAAAATTCATTTTAAAATTAAAAGATGACACAAAAATTGGAAAAGGGTTCGTAGGTAGTGCAGCGCCATAAAAATTAAGGTTTTTAACGATGTGGGTGAGTTAATTCATTTGGACTCAGACAAATGAAAAATTTTGACACATATGCAACATTGGGTATCTTTTAAAGTAACGTTTCGTTTAAACCAGGGCTTTATCAATACAAAATCTAGGACTTTAAATTTGGGAAAACAGAAAATATTACAGAAAAATGGGTAATCCCGGGCCCTCAGCCCTTTAAGTTGGTTTTTAAGGAGCACCCCTTTGTCGGAAAAATCTGGAGCAAAGGCAAGGAAAACTGGCGCTTATATAAAAGGCGTCAGGGTGAAAAGGGACGGTGGGGAAAAATAAAAAACATGCAGTATAATGTGATCCTTTATTGACAACGTTTCGCCCACACAGTGGGCTTTTTTCAAGTCACAAACAGATCTACCTGGGGTGAAAAGAGGACGGGTAGCAGACGCAGGCATTGTCACTGATAGGCGGGATTCCCCAGTGGAAGTCGGTCGTACCCAAGGGACGGGTTAGTAGAAGTGAAGAGGGTTGCGGAGAAGCCCTCTGAACGAAGATTCGATAATGTTGCAGTGTCTGACAAGTCTGCTACCCGTCCCCTTTTCACTTGACTCTAGTATATACGCGCCAGCCTTCTTGCCTGTGTTCCAGAGTCTTCACAACTACGGTGCTCTTCACACCAACTCCAACGATGAGGGACTGATTACCTCATCTCTTGTATATAGTTTTACTGTCTTCAAATTATGTCCTAGAATTTGTATTGATAAAGCCACTGGATGGCGAAACATCTACATTAAAGATAGCCAGATGTTACATGTGTGTATAATTTTCATCTTGTCGGTGTTGTATACCATTCACGTACAAAAATTATGAGTATAAATTATATGTAAACGCACGTACAGTTATAATTGAACGGAAATACCTTAAACTAAGTCTCGAAAGTAGCTGTAATATACTTATCAAAATACCTAAAATATACTAAACATACTTGCTACGAGCAGGAAACTTTTACTCCCTGTTGTATATTTGTCAGTGTATTTTGTCATTGTATTTGTCAATGTATTTAGTCTTTAAATAAATAAAGGATCTATAAAATATAGGGGGTCACAGGAGAAAACAATTTTCAAACAGCTTCAGGGAGAACCTTGAGTTTTACCTGAAGCAAGTTTTTTTTTTTTCTCTGAGGCTGAGGGTCCCCAGGACAGTTCGAAAGGTGGTACCACCCTATATTACATATATATATATATATATATTATATATATATATTATATATATATATATATATATATATATATATATATATATATATATATATTATTTATATATATATCATATATATATATATATATATAGGTGTTTGAAAATGATGGACCCAATTTCAAAGCAGTATATACAGCAACTGGGTCCATCAATTTCAAACACCCTGTATAATATGTGTGTGTGTGTGTGTGTGTGTGTGTGCATGCATACGTACACTTATTAATGCAAGCATATATTTATAATTTATTAGAGTGTTCAGACGGCCTTGCAGTGTTCCTTGTGCAAACATTAAGGTAGACGGAGATGCACTTGAAATCCGTTCATATCTTCCTCAAATCACACAACAAACGAATATATAAAGTCAGGTGTAAAGCATATCGATTACTCAAGGGTTTTTAAGTCTGGATGTTGTCTGTTTGCCAGGATTCAGGAGCAAGTTAATACCTAAAATATCAAATAAATTAAACTCTTAATTTTTATATAGTGAGAGACATAAACTTATCTTTCTGTTGTTTGATATAATGATATTCATATGATCTTTGGTGTGTCTGATACACTGTGTCGGGAGTTTACTCTTTTTAATTGCGAATCTTCATTTAAAAATTTTGGGGTTGTGGACTGTTTGAAC
>NC_069446.1:38563226-38565779 GCF_026875155.1 Cherax quadricarinatus | reverse complement strand
CGGGGAAAAAGGGGGGGGACCGGGGGGGTTTCCGGTTTTGGGGCGGGGCCGGGGGGGGGGGGGGGGCCCAGGGGCGGGGGGGGGAAAGGGGGGGAGGGGGGGGGTGCGGGGGGGGGGGGGTGGTGGGGGGGGGGTTTGGGGGGGGGGGGGGGGGGGTTGGGGCCCCGGGGGCGTGTGCGGGGCAAGGTGGTCCGGTGGGTGCTGGGGACCAGGTGGTCCAGGTGTGCTGGGCCCAGGTGGTAAGGTGGTCTGGGGCCCGGTGGTCCAGGTGGGCTGGGGCCAGGTGGTACAGGTGGTGCGGGGACCCAGGGTGGTCCAGGTGGTGCTGGGGACCCGGGGTGGTCCCGGTGGTGCTGGGCCCAGGTGGTCCAGGGGTGCTGGGGCCAGGGGGTCAGGTGGTGCTGGGCCCAGGTGGTAAGGGGGTGCGGGGGCCCCAGGTGGTCCAGGTGGGCTGGGGCCCAGGTGGTCCAGGTGGTGTGGACCAGGTGGGTCAGGTGGTGCTGGGGCCAAGGTGGCCCAGGGTGGTGCTGGGCCCAGGTGGTCCAGGTGGTGCTGGGGCCCAGGTGGTCCAGGTGGTGTGGGGCCCAGGTGGTCCGTGGTGCTGGGCCCAGGTGGTCAGGTGGGGGGGTGGGGACCCAGGTGGTAGGTGGTGCTGGACCCGGGTGGTCCAGGTGGTGCGGGGCCCAGGTAGTCCGGGTGGTGTGGGGCCCAGGGGCCCCAGGTGGTGCTGGGGCCCAGGTGGTCCAGGTGGTGCTGGGACCAGGTGGTCCAGGTGGTGCTGGTGCCCAGGGTGGTCCAGGTGGTGCTGGGACCCAGGGGGCCCCAGGTGGTGCTGGGACCCAGGTGGTCCAGGTGGTGCTGGGACCCAGGTGGTCCAGGTGGTGCTGGGACCCAGGTGGTCCAGGTGGTGCTGGGACCCAGGTGGTCCAGGTGGTGCTGGGGCCCAGGTAGTCCAGGTGGTGCTGGGACCGGGGTGGTCCAGGTGGTGCTGGGACCCAGGTGGCCCAGGTGGTGCTGGGACCCAGGTAGTCCAGGTGGTGCTGGGGCCAGGTGGTCCAGGTATGCGGGGGCCCTAGGTGGTCCAGGTGGTGTGGTGCCCAGGTGGTCAGGTGGTGTGGGACCCAGGTGGTCCAGGTGGTGCTGGTGCCCAGGTGGTTTCCAGGTGGTGCTGGGACCAGGTGGTCCAGGTGGTGCTGGGACCCAGGTGGTCCAGGTGGTGGGGACCCAGGTGGTCCAGGTGGTGCTGGGACCCAGGTGGTCAGGTGGTGTGGGACCCAGGTAGTCCAGGTGGTGCTGGGACCCAGGTGGTCCAGGTGGTGCTGGGACCCGGGTTTGGTCCAGGTGGTGCTGGGACCAGGTGGTCCAGGTGGTGCTGGGACCCAGGTGGTCCAGGTGGTGCTGGGACCCAGGTAGCCCCAGGTGGTGTGGGGCCAGGTGGTCCAGGTAGTGCGGGGGGCCTAGGTGGTCCAGGTGGTGCTGGTGCCCAGGTGGTCCAGGTGGTGCTGGGACCCAGGTGGTCCAGGTGGTGCTGGTGCCCAGGTGGTCCAGGTGGTGCTGGGACCCAGGTGGTCCAGGTGGTGCTGGGACCCAGGTGGTCCAGGTGGTGCTGGGACCCAGGTGGTCCAGGTGGTGCTGGGACCCAGGTGCACCAGCTGGGTCATCAAGATCCTCGCCGTCACACAAGACACTTCACATTATATATTATATAAACAATCTTATTATCTTGTTCATGGGAAAAATAATTCTCTGTAGAAATTATTTAGGTGATAATAGGCAACATGACTGTCATATAATTGTAAATTTTTATTTATTAAAGGGGTTTATACTAACGTCTCGGCTATATTATAAACCAACTGGAAGGAAGTTTTGTTTTAATACTGTTAGTAAGATAAACCAATTCAATTAACTCTAATTTAACCCGGAGGAGCACTTATAAAAATAACAGTTATCTTACTTTGAATAAGTTATGTTATATTAAAACAAGCACTTCGCTCTAAGTACTTATAAGAAATGGTTATAATTACAACTATAATTTTTAAAGGGGTGAACCAGTAAGCCAGCGGGAGGCCTCGACCAGATGACCAAAAGCTCCAACTGCGGGTGATTTATATGGGCTAAGACCCGCGTCAGCAAACACTTGTCCTGATTCCTGACAAACATTATAAGCACCAAAGTATTTAATATATTTATATCCAACACACTTTATAGAATATACATAAAAGCACAAAGGGAATAAAGTACATCTTGATCCATTTCGCTTATAAACACTTCGTCTACGATCAATTTTCATCGACAAACACTTTTTTCCATCTACAAACATCTAATGTTACATAAACAGATGTTTATATCAAACATGCATCCACACTATTTTGTTGCTAAATTAAAGTGGCTAACATTTATTTGTATGTTTGTTGGTTATGTGTCAAGACCATCTAACAAATACACTCTCACAAATACACCATCAAAAAATACACTCTCACTATATATACACACTGTGATATATATCATATCTCCCGGTGATCGTCAACATGCACCTTCGTACGTAATTCTGTT
>NC_069446.1:38550726-38558226 GCF_026875155.1 Cherax quadricarinatus | reverse complement strand
AAGGCAGGATTTAGAGTGAGGCGGATGAAATGAGGCAGGATTTAAGTGAGGCAGGGGGGTGAATTTTTTTAGGCAGGAAAATTAGAGTGAGGCAGGGGTAGGGGGAGTGAGGGAGGAAAAGAGATGGGCAGGATTTAGGTGAGGCCGGGTGGGGGAGTGGGGCAGGATAAGTGGGAGCCGGGTTTAGAGTGAGGCCCGGGGGGGTGAGGTTGGGGGTGGGGGTGAGGCAAGGGGGGGGGGTGAGGCAGGTTTTTGGGGTTTTGGGGAAGGGTGAGAGTGAGGCAGGGTGAAGAGTGGGGGCAGGGGTGAGGTGAGGGGAGGATTTAAGGGGAGGTTTTTAAAGATGTGGGGGGAACCAAAATTTAGGGGGGAACGGATACCCCCCGGGGAAAAGGAAAGCCCCGGGGACTTGAAAAGTGACCAGGTTTGAGCTTAGTTAAGGTAACCCCGGGTAAAGGGAAATTAATTTCGGCCCAAAAAAGTTTTTTTCAGGATGAAGGGTTTTTAGGAGAATGAAGGATGGGGGGGCGGAGGGGATTTTAAGGGAGGCTTTTTTGTTTGTATGCAGGGTTTGGGGTTTAATTTTACTTTTGGGAACAGGTTTTTGAATCAAGGGCTTTTTGAATTTTTGGGTGGAAATTCCCCTCCAAATTTTAAAATAAAAATAATGTCCCGTCCTTTTGGAACTGTACTTCCCTTCGGTTTGGCTTCCCCGGTTTTCGAAAAAATTTTTCTGTTGGGAACTGGTTTTCGGTGTTTTTAAAAGTTTTCCCCCATTTTACTTTAATATTTTGTGTTAAATTTACTGGTTTCCCTTTTGTTTTATTGTAATGTATTTGGTTTTTTTGTGTTTTTGTAATGTACGTTTTTCCGGTTATTTAAATTTAATGGCTTTTGTGTTAATTTTTAAATCTTGGCCGAAATTTTTGTTCGTAATGGTCTTGGAAAATTTTTGTAATTTTTCTGGTCTTTTGTGTTTTTGTTTGTATTTGGGCTTCCCCCGTTTTGTTCTGATGGTTTTCGGGGTTTTTCTGTAATGTACTGGTCGGGGTTATTGAAAAGGAACTGGGTCCTGAAAATTTTACTGAGATCCGGGGGTTTTGGGTACTTCTTGGGCCTTCGGGGGAAAATTGAATAAATTGTACGGCCTTCCCTGTTAAATTGAAAGTAGGGCCGGGTTATTGTACTCAATTGCCCTGGGGGGTTAATGAAACCCCGTTGTTAGCCCGTATTTTTTGTAAAGTACGGCTTTGGTTATTTTAAGTTTTTTGGGTTTTTTGTGTTATTGGTTTTGTATTTGGTTTTGTGTTTTTGTACTGTTTTTGGTCTTCGGGGTTATTTTTTGTTCTGATTTTTGTGTTTTTGAAAGGCCCCTTGGGTCACATTTGGAAATTTTAAGTTTTTGGAGTTAAAGGGGGGGTTTTTTTGGGGCTTTTTCGTACGGTCTCCGGAAGTTAATTAAACCCTTTGCAATTTTTTGTTAGGCCAGGAACTACTGGTTTTGAAGGGGTTTTTTTACTGGTTTCGGAAAAGAGACGGCCCCCTTTTCGTTTTTTTGGGACGGGGCCGGACAGGTTTTCTGGTCTTTTGTGCAACTGTTTGGTGGGCTTTTATTTTTTACTTACGGTTTTCTGGGTTAATGGGGCGTACTGGGGTTTTTTGTGTTATTTACTTACTGGTTTTCGTCTGTTTTTATTGTACGGTACGGTCTCTGTGTTATTGCACTGTACGGGTTTTTTCTGTGTTTTGTACTGTACTGGTTTTCTGTGTTATTGTGCGTACTGGTTTTCTGTTTTTATTGACTATAATGGTCTCCTGTGCTATTGTTCTGTAAGGTCTTCAGTGTTTTTTTCATATGGTTTCTTGCTTTGTACTTACTGGTCCTGGGTGTTATTTACTTTACTGGTTTTCTGCCATTATCTTACTGGTCTTGTGTCATCTACGTACGGTCATCGTTTTATTGTATGTACTGGTTACTGCGACCCCTTTTGGGTCCAATGTATTAAATGTAATTCCCTGTTCATTAATTTTATATTGCTTATATTTGAAATTTTTGCAAAATCGAAAAATTATTGTTTTTTATATTTTTATTTACTTAGTTATATTATGGGTGGATGTAACTTTATATATTATTCAGTGCTCATAGCTCGAGTGTTAAGTAGCGACAGCATTGTTTTAACTACTGTTTTTCACTTCGTTTGTTTCATGCCGGCTTCTGAGTTGCTGGGCAGCAGTAGTTCAGGGAAGTCACGTGATCAAGGGGGAATGATCACCCTCCCCATGAGTGAGAGCTGCCGGGGCTTTGAGTAAGGATTCTGTTTAACCTTGTTTCAAACAAGGGCCCCTCTTGTCTCCTTTGTGGGCCCTTTTGGGAAAGATGTCTTGTCGTTTTTGTTGTTTGTTCTGTTAACACTTTTTTCAGAGAACAAGCCTGATTGTGTTTTTCGATTGTATGGGTTGTGTGTTGCATAGACACTGGGGAGAAACTCAGGCCCCTGACTGTGCTTCGGGACTAATTTGTACTAGTATTGTGTACTGTCACAGTCGGGGATTTTTTAATGCTAAATTTAGATTCGTAGAAATGGGGTTTTGTGACTTTTTTGGAGGACTGCAGATTGTCCCACTTAGTGTTTTTTTAATTATCTCCTTTTTCCCTATTCTGTGATGCTGTTGCTTGTTATAAAATTTTTTTTCCCCTTATCGTCGTTTTATTTTCAAGCAAGCTTTTGTTTGCCAGGTTTGGGCAAGAAGTTAGTTTATGTGAGGACTTTTAGTCAGTCACTGGTTAAGCTATCGAGTCTAGAGACATAGCGAACTACATTGAGCACTTTCACACACAAATTACTTGATATATTTTACTATTTATCCTTTAAATTTTTGAAAGAAGCTGTAAAAATTTTTACACTATGTACAGCAATAGGGTTTTTGTTACTCCCCGATAAGGGGAAAGGGAGAATAGAAAACCTAGAGAGAGACCCTGTTCAACCAGCTCTAGAAGAGAATGAATGGGCAGCAGGAGAGTGGTACCACATAAACCTGCGATTGCCCAAAAACCTCTTCCCATTGGTGGGCCTGGGTACTGGTTTTTAACGACTGGGCCCCTCGCCAACCCTTTGTTCCCGTTTCGCTGGTTGGGGAGATGCCTGTAAATTAGGGGGTGTACAGCGCCGAATAAAGGTTACGTACTTTTGCATGCCACGTTTTTTGAATGCTAAAAATTAACAGACGGTACTTAAAAGCAAAAAGATGTGATAGGCCTTCAGACAAAATACTGTTACGAAAAATGTAGGAATTGTATCCCAAATTATATTAAATTGTTACTTTAATTTTCTTTGGGAATATACGCCCCAGACAAATTTTATTGTTATTTAAAAGATTTTTTCAAAATTTTTAAATTTTTTTAGTGTAGCCACCATTTAATCCGAAAACACATTGAATTTTTACTAAATTCTAATGGATAACTAGACCAGGATACTGACTACTTGCTACAAAAACCCAGTAACAGGCTGGATGCTAGAAAGGCAGTCCTTTCTAGTATTCACTGGAGATCTCTATGCTTATTAGATATCGCGTTTTTTGTAACACTGGTATTCTGTGTTATTGTAATATGCTGGTCTTCTGTGTTATTGTAACGTACTGGTCTTCTGTGTTATTGTACTGTATTGCTCTTCTGTCTTACTGTGCTGAACTGGTCATCTGTGCTATTGCACTGTACAGGTCTTTTGTGTTCTTGTACTGTACTGGCATTCTATGTGATTGTACTCTACTGGTTTTCTGTGTTATGGTGCTGTACTGGTCCTCTGCGTTAATGTACTGTACCGGTTTTCTATGCATTATTCTGTAATGGTCTTCTGTGTTATTGTTCTGTACTGGTCTCCTGTCTTATTGTACTCTACTGGTTTTCTGCGTATTCTTCTGTACTCGTCTTCTGTGTTATTCTTCTGTACTGGTCTTCTGTTTCACTGTACTGCACTGATGTTCTGTGTTATTTCAAGGTACTGGTCTTCCGTGTTAATGTACTCTACTGGTATTCTGTGTTATTGTACCGTACTGGTCCTCGGTGTCATTGTATCTTACTGGTCTTCTGTGCATTGTACTGTACTGGTCTTCTGAAATTTAAACTGTACTGGCTGTTTTTGTACTGAGCTTGTCTTATGAGTTATTGTACTGTGCTGGTCTTCTGTGTTTCTGTACAGTACTGGTTCTCTGTGTTACTGTACTGCAATGTACTGATATTGTGGGCATTGTACAGTAATGGTCTTCTGTGCTAGTGTACTGTGCTTGTCTTCTATGTTACTATACCGAACTGGTCATCTGTGTTAATGTACTGTACTGGTATTCTGTGTATTGTTCTTTACTGGTCTTCTGTGTTGTTGTTCTGCACTGGTCTTCTGTGTTACTGTACTGTACTGGTATTGAGTGTATTGTACTGTACTGGTCTTCGCGTTTATTGTATTGTACTGGTCTTCGTCGTTACTGTACTGTATGGTCTTCTGCATTATTGTACTGTACTTGGTATTCTTGTATTGTACTGTACTGGCCCTTTTGTTTTTGTATTTTTACTGGTGTTCTGTGTCACTGTACAGTACTCGTCTTCCGTGTTACTGTACTGTACTGGTCTGTGTTATTGTACTGAACTAATCTTCTGTGTTATTGTTCTGTACTGGTCTTCCTTGTTATAGTTCTGTACTGGTTTTCTGTGTTATTATACTGTACTTGTCTTCTGTGTTATTTGTACTGTATTAGTCTTCAAATGTTATGTACATACGGGTCTTCTGTCTTATTGTACTTTTATTTGGTCTTCTGTCTTCTGTGCTGACTGGTCTTCTGTGTTAAGGTGCTGTACTGGTCCTCTGTATTATTTTACTGTACCTGTCTTTTGTGTATTGTTCTGTATTGGTTTTCTGTGTTGTTATGTACTGGTCTTCTGTGTTACTGTAATGTACTGGTCTTCTATGTATTGTACTCTACTGGTCGTCTGAGTTTTTGTGCTGTACTGGTTTTCTGTGTCACTGTACTGCACTGTCCTTCTGTGTTATTGTTATGTTCTGGTCTTCCGTGTTATTGTACTCTACTTGTCTTCTGCGTTATTGTACTGGGCCTCTGTGTTATTGTACGCTACTGGTCTCCTGTGTTATTTTATTCTATACTGGTCTTTTGTGCTATTGTACTGTACTCGTCTTCTATGTTATTGAACAGTAGTGGTCCTCTTTGTAACTGTACTGAAGTGTTCCTGTGTGCTACTGTACTGTACTGGTATTCTGTGTTATTGTACTGTACTGGTCTTCTGTGTTAGTGAACTGTATTGCTAGTCAACGTTTATTGTAATGTACTGTTCTTGTGTTATTCTTTGTGCTAGTTTTTACTGTGTTTTTGTAATTTACTCTGGTCTTTCTGCGTTGTTATTCTGTACTGGCATTCTGTGTTTTTATTTACTGTACTGGTCTTTTGTGTTATTGTTCTGTACGGTCTTATGTGTATTGTACTGCACTGATTTTCTGCGTTATTGTACTGTAATGATGTTCTGTTTTTTTTTACTGTACTGTACTGGTCTTATGTGTTACTTTACTGTACCTGTCTCCTGTGTTACTGTATTGTACTGATCTGTGTTATTGTGCTGTACTAGTCTTCTGTGTTATTGTTCTGTATTTGTCACCTATGTTATTGTATTGCATTGGCCTTCTTTGTTATTGTACTCTACTGGTCTTCTGTGTTAATGAACTGTATTGCCCGTCTCTGTTATAGTACTTCTCTGGTCTTCCGTGTTACTGTACTGTACTGGCCTTTTTTTTAATTGTACTGTACTGGTTTTCTGTGTTTTTGTTCTGCGTTAGTATTCTGTATTGTAAAAGGACACAAGTGCAACTAATGTGACATTTATTGTGGCAACGTTTCGCTCTCCAGGAGCTTTATCAAGCCAAATTAAAGCTCCTGGAGAGCGAAACGTTGCCACAATAAATGTCACATTAGTTGCACTTGTGTCCTTTTACTTTACATATTGTCGGTAATTCTACCAACTTTATTACAGTATTCTGTATTATTGAACTGTACTGCCCTTCTGTGTTATTGTACTGTACTGGTCTTTTGTGCTATTGTACTGTACAGGTCTTCTATGTTACTGTACTCTGTCTTCTGTGTTTCTGTACCTTACTGGTCCTCTGCGTTACTGTACTGTACTGCACTGGTATTGTGTGTATTGTACTTTACTGCTCTTCTGTGTTATTAAACTTTACTGATCTGTGTTAGTGTACTGTGCTGGTCGTATACTGTTATGGTATTCTGTGTATTGTTCTGTTCTGGTCTTCTGTGTTATTGTACTGTGCTGGTCTTCTGAGTTCCTGTACCGTACTGATCCTCTGTGTTACTGTACTGTACTGCGCTGGTATTGTGTGCAATGTACTGTTATAGTCTTCTGTGTTATTGTACTGTGTTTCTGTACTGTGCTGGTCGCCTGTGTTACTGTACCGTACTAGTCCTCTGTGTTAATGTACTGCGCTGGTATTCTGTGTATTGTTCTGTACTTGTCTTCTGTGTTAGTGACCTGTACTGGTCTTCTGTGTTATTGTACTGTACTGGTTTTCAGCGTTATTGTAATGTATTAGTCTTCTGTATTATTGTACTATACTGGTCTTCTGTGTTATTGTACTGTACTGGTCTTCTGTGTTATTGTACTGTACTGGTCTTCTGTGTTATTGTAATGTACTGGTTTTCAGCGTTATTGTACTGTACTGGTCTTCTGTATTATTGTACTGTACTGGTCTTCTGTATTATTGTACTGTACTGGTCTTCTGTATTATTGTACTGTACTGGTCTTCTGTGTTATTGTTCTGCACTGGTCTTCTGTGATTTGTACTGTACTCGTTTTCTGGTTTTGTACTGTACTGATTCTCTGTATTATTGTACTGTACTGGTCTTCTGTGTTACTGTAGTGTAATGGTGCTCTGTGTTACTGAACTGTACTGGTCTTCTGTGTTAATGAATTGTATTGCTAGTCTGTGTTATAGTACTGCACTGGTCTTCTGTGTTACTGTACTGTTCTGGTCTTTTTGTGTTATTGTATTGTACTGGTCTTCTGTGCAACTGTTCCGTATTCGTCTTCTGTGTTACTGTACTAGTCCACTGTCTTACTGTACCGTGCTAGTCCTCTGTGTTTTTGTACTGTACCGGTGTTCTGTGTTACTGTACCGTACTGGTCCACTGTGTTACTGTTCTGTACTCGTATTCTGTGTTATTGTACTCTTCTTCTGTGTTACTATACTGCACTGGTCTTGTGTGTTACTGTACTATGCTAGTCATCTGTGTTATTGTACTGTGCTGGTCTTCTGTGTTACTATACTGCACTGGTCTTCTGTGTTATTGTACTGTACTGGTCTTTTGTGTTATTGTACTCTTATTTTCTTCTATGTTTTTGTATTATACTGGTTTTGTGTTACTTGGGTTTTGTTTGTTTTTTTTATGTTTGGTCTTCTGTTTTATGGTACGTACTGGTCTTCTGTGTTA
>NC_069446.1:38531242-38550226 GCF_026875155.1 Cherax quadricarinatus | reverse complement strand
TATAAAATTCTACTTCACCACAACACCAAAATTAAACTTGACGTAATCATAAGCTTCTTGATTCGTGCTCTTCTAATCTGTAGTAATGAATTCCTTGAGGAAGAATGCTCTTTCATCGAACAAGTATTTTCTAAACTTCACTATTCTCATCACTTCTATAGACTGTAGACACTGGGCATATAACATCAACTTATACACAGATAACCCGCACGTAGGAGAGAGAAAAACTTATGAGGAGAGTGAGTGAGTATAATATATAGGTGAGGAGGACAGCTGGAACCTGGGTACTGGTTGAACGACTGGGCCCCATCGCCAACCCTTAGTTCCCTGGTTCGCTGGTTGGGGGAGATAGCCTGTAAATGAGGGTGTGTACATGCGCCGAATAAAGGTTACGTACTCTTTGCATGCCACGGTTATTAAATGCTAACAATGTAACAGACGGTACTTAAAAGCAATAAAGATGTGATATGTGCCTTCAGCACAATACTACTGTACACGAGAGAAGTGTAGGAACTTGTATCCTAAATTATATTAAATTGATTACTTTATTTTACTTTGGTAATATACGCCTAGACAACTTTTTTGTTATTAATAGACTTATTCAATTTTAATTTCTTTAGTCAGTAGCCTACCAGTTGTAATCCTGAAGCACTATTGAATCTTACTAAATTCTAATGGATAACTAGACCAGGATACTGACTACTTGCTACAAAAACCCAGTAACAGGCTGGATGCTAGAAAGGCAGTCCTTTCTAGTATTCACTGGAGATCTCTATGCTTATTAGATATCGCGTTTTTTGTAACACTGGTATTCTGTGTTATTGTAATATGCTGGTCTTCTGTGTTATTGTAACGTACTGGTCTTCTGTGTTATTGTACTGTATTGCTCTTCTGTCTTACTGTGCTGAACTGGTCATCTGTGCTATTGCACTGTACAGGTCTTTTGTGTTCTTGTACTGTACTGGCATTCTATGTGATTGTACTGTACTGGCATTCTATGTGATTGTACTGTACTGGCATTCTATGTGATTGTACTGTACTGGTTTTCTGTGTTATGGTGCTGTACTGGTCCTCTGCGTTAATGTACTGTACCGGTTTTCTATGCATTATTCTGTAATGGTCTTCTGTGTTATTGTTCTGTACTGGTCTCCTGTCTTATTGTACTCTACTGGTTTTCTGCGTATTCTTCTGTACTCGTCTTCTGTGTTATTCTTCTCTACTGGTCTTCTGTTTCACTGTACTGCACTGGTGTTCTGTGTTATTTCATGGTACTGGTCTTCCGTGTTAATGTACTCTACTGGTATTCTGTGTTATTGTACCGTACTGGTCCTCGGTGTTATTGTACTTTACTGGTCTTCTGTGCATTGTACTGTACTGGTCTTCTGAAATTTGAACTGTACTGGCTGTTTTTGTACTGAGCTTGCCTTATGAGTTATTGTACTGTGCTGGTCCTCTGTGTTACTGTACTGCAATGTACTGATATTGTGGGCATTGTACAGTAATGGTCTTCTGTGCTAGTGTACTGTGCTTCTCTTCTATGTTACTATACCGAACTGGTCGTCTGTGTTAATGTACTGTACTGGTATTCTGTGTATTGTTCTTTACTGGTCTTCTGTGTTGTTGTTCTGCACTGGACTTCTGTGTTACTGTACTGTACTGGTATTGAGTGTATTGTACTGTAATGGTCTTTGGTGTTATTGTACTGTACTGGTCTTCTGCGTTATTGTATTGTACTGGTCTTCGACGTTACTGTACTGTATGGTCTCCTGCATTATTGTACTGTACTTGTATTCTCTGTTATTGTACTGTACTGGTCTTTTGTGTTATTGTATTTTACTGGTGTTCTGTGTCACTGTACAGTACTCGTCTTCCGTGTTACTGTACTGTACTGGTCTGTGTTATTGTACTGAACTAATCTTCTGTGTTATTGTTCTGTACTGGTCTTCCTTGTTATAGTTCTGTACTGGTTTTCTGTGTTATTATACTGTACTTGTCTTCTGTGTTATTGTACTGTATTAGTCTTCTATGTTATTGTACAGTACGGGTCTTCTGTCTTACTGTGCTGTACTGGTCTTCTGTGTTATTGCACTGTACTGCTCTTTTGTGTTATTGTACTGTACAGGTCTTCTGTGTTAAGGTGCTGTACTGGTCCTCTGTATTATTTTACTGTACCTGTCTTCTGTGTATTGTTCTGTATTGGTCTTCTGTGTTGTTATGTACTGATCTTCTGTGTTACTGTAATGTACTGGATTCTGTGTATTGTACTCTACTGGTCGTCTGAGTTTTTGTGCTGTACTGGTTTTCTGTGTCACTGTTCTGCACTGGCCTTCTGTGTTATTGTTATGTTCTGGTCTTCCGTGTTATTGTACTCTACATGTCTTCTGCGTTATTGTACTGGGCCTCTGTGTTATTGTACGCTACTGGTCTTCTATGTTATTGAACCGTAGTGGTCCTCTGTGTAACTGTACTGAAGTGTTCCTGTGTGCTACTGTACTGTACTGGTCTCCTGTGTTATTGTTCTATACTGGTCTTCTGTGTTAGTGAACTGTATTGCTAGTCTACGTTATTGTAATGTACTGTTCTTGTGTTATTCTTTGTGCTAGTCTACTGTGTTATTGTACTGCTCTGGTCTTTTGCGTTGTTATTCTGTACTGGCATTCTGTGTTATAGTACTGAACTGGTCTTTTGTGTTATTGTTCTGTACTGGTCTTATGTGTTATTGTACTGCACTGATTTTCTGCGTTATTGTACTGTAATGATGTTCTGTGTTACTGTACTGTACTGGTCTTATGTGTTACTTTACTGTACCTGTCTCCTGTGTTACTGTACTGTACTGATCTGTGTTATTGTGCTGTACTAGTCTTCTGTATTATTGTGCTGTACTAGTCTTCTGTACTATTGTTCTGTATTTGTCACCTATGTTATTGTATTGGCCTTCTGTGTTATTGTACTCTACTGGTCTTCTGTATTAATGAACTGTATTGCCCGTCTCTGTTATAGTACTTCTCTGGTCTTCCGTGTTACTGTACTGTACTGGCCTTTTTTTTATTGTACTGTACTGGTTTTCTGTGTTTTTGTTCTGCGTTAGTATTCTGTATTATTGTACTGTACTGCCCTTCCGTGTTATTGTACTGTACTGGTCTTTTGTGCTATTGTACTGTACAGGTCTTCTGTGTTACTGTACCGTACTGGTCCTCTGCGTTACTGTACTGTACTTCACTGGTATTGTGTGTATTGTACTTTACTGCTCTTCTGTGTTATTAAACTTTACTGATCTGTGTTAGTGTACTGTGCTGGTCGTATACTGTTATGGTGTTCTGTGTATTGTTCTGTTCTGGTCTTCTGTGTTATTGTACTGTGCTGGTCTTCTGAGTTCCTGTACCGTACTGGTCCTCTGTGTTACTGTACTGTACTGCGCTGGTATTATGTGCATTGTACTGTTATAGTCTTCTGTGTTATTGTACTGTGTTGGTGTACTGTGCTGGTCGTCAGTGTTACTGTATCGTACTAGTCCTCTGTGTTAATGTACTGCGCTGGTATTCTGTGTATTGTTCTGTACTTGTCTTCTGTGTTAGTGAACTGTACTGGTCTTCTGTGTTATTGTAATGTACTGGTTTTCAGCGTTATTGTAATGTATTAGTCTTCTGTATTATTGTAATATACTGGTCTCCCGTGTTATTGTACTATACTAGTCTTCTGTGTTATTGTACGGTACTGGTCTTTTGTGGTATTGTACTGTACTGGTCTTCTGTGTTATTGTTCTGCACTGGTCTTCTGTGATTTGTACTGTACTCGTTTTCTGGTTTTGTACTGTACTGATTCTCTGTATTATTGTACTTTACTGGTCTTCTGTGTTACTGTAGTGTAATGGTGCTCTGTGTTACTGAACTGTACAGGTCTTCCGTGTTATTGTTCTGTACTGGTCTTGTGTTACTGTACTGTACTGGTCTTGTGTTACTGTACTGTTCTGGTCTTGTGTTACTGTACTGTTCTGGTCTTGTGTTACTGTACTGTTCTGGTCTTCTGTGTTACTGTACTGTTCTGGTCTTGTGTTACTGTACTTTACTGGTCTTCTGTGTTACTGTACTGTACTGGTCTTTTGTGTTACTGTACTGTACTGGTATTGTGTGTTACTGTACTGTACTGGTCTTGTGTTACTGTACTGTACTGGTCTTGTGTTACTGTACTGTTCTGGTCTTGTGTTACTGTACTGTACTGGTCTTGTGTTACTGTACTGTACTGGTCTTCTGTGTTGCTGTACTGTACTGGTCTTCTGTGTTACTGTACTGTACTGGTCTTGTGTTATTGTACTGTACTGGTCTTGCGTTACTGTACTGTACTGGTCTTGTGTTACTGTACTGTACTGGTCTTGTGTTACTGTACTGTACTGGTCTTGTGTTACTGTACTGTTCTGGTCTTGTGTTACTGTACTGTACTGGTCTTGTGTTACTGTACTGTACTAGTCTTCTGTGTTGCTGTACTGTACTGGTCTTCTGTGTTACTGTACTGTACTGGTCTTGTGTTACTGTACTGTACTGGTCTTGTGTTACTGTACTGTACTGGTCTTGTGTTACTGTACTGTACTGGTCTTTTGTTACTGTACTGTACTGGTCTTGTGTTACTGTACTGTACTGGTCTTGTATTACTGTACTGTACTGGTCTTGTGTTACTGTACTGTACTGGTCTTGTGTTACTGTACTGTACTGGTCTTGTGTTACTGTACTGTACTGGTCTTGTGTTACTGTACTGTACTGGTCTTGTGTTACTGCACTGTACTGGTCTTGTGTGTTACTGTACTGTACTGGTCTTGTGTTACTGTACAGTACTGGTCTTGTGTTACTGTACAGTACTGGTCTTGTGTTACTGTACTGTATTGGTCTTCTGTGCTATTTTACTGTACCGGTCTTGTATGTTACATTATTAGTTTTAATTATTTTGAATTGTACTGTTCTTCTGTGTTATTGTACTAATTTATTTGTCACTACAATGTTTTATGTGTTACTGTAATTATTTATGTTTCACTACACTGTTTGTCTCAATTTACTTTTTTATGTGTTTCTCTAATGATTTGTGTCACTATACTTTTTTATTGTTATGATACTGTTTTATGAGTTACTTTCATGTTTTGTGTGTTAATACACTGTTTTATATGTCACTGTAAAACCATCTGACTTGATTCATCTTAACCAAACCATACCACGGGCGGGATTTGAGACTCTCTGACCGCGGGTTCAAATCCTGCCCGTGGTTTGGTTTGTTTGCAATCGTGCCATTACGATTTCGTGAGTCTCGTTTTATTCATCTTATACGTTACAAACGAATCGCTACCTAAAGTCTTTTACCAATAGAGTGTTGCCAAATCTATTTCGAACAGAAACCTACCGAAGGTCTTCTACTAAAAGTCTTCTGGTAACAGTCCTTCCAGTAGTAATCTCATAATAGCGTCCAGTCTTATAAACTTGATTCCTACCAACAGAATCCTAAGAAAAGAATCCTGTCAATAAGTTTTTTATCAGGTATTTACCAGACAGTTTACATACAGTATTATTAACTCTGGTGTATCAGACAGACTTTATAAACATTACAACACAACGATGGTGGTGAAAAAAACACACAACAGCAGAGAGGAACTTTCAACTGTGAAACAAACTCCTTCATTCAATAGTTCCCTTCTACAGTTTTGTCTTTTTCATTACTTACCAGCTATATGCCATATATCTCTGCAACATAGTGCACCACAATATTCAGTGTGTCATATATCTCTGCAACATAGTGCACCACAACATTCAGTGTGTCATATATCTCTGCAACATAGTGCACCACAATATTCAGTGTGTCATATATCTCTGCAACATAGTGCACCACAATATTCAGTGTGTCATATATCTCTGCAACATGGTGCACCACAACATTCAGTGTGTCATATATCTCTGCAACATAGTGCACCACAACATTCAGTGTGTCATATATTTCTGCAACATAGTGCACCGCAACATTCAGTGTGTAATATATGTTAACATTGATACATCACAGTACATAACAACAGTATGGGAGACATTAACACACAGTCGTACTGGCCAGGTTGTGGCGTCTTACTGGCCAGGTTGTGGCGTCGTACTGGCCAGGTTGTGGCGTCGTACTGGCCAGGTTGTGGCAGCCATCACCAAAATTCTTATTATCAGTAGATCGAATCATCCAGGTTGACAGTTTTTATTTTCATCACCGAGTTTTTTTATTTTATCCATCTGTTGTGGTGAATGTTTCTTATGTCATTATTGAAGAGGTGAGAGAAGAGAGTATGAGAAAACTGAGAGAATTATTTAATTAATACTAATTAAACTAAATGTTTATTAAGATAATTTAGAAGAATATCTCTGTTTTAACTCCAAGTCTCTGAAGTTAATCACTTCTTCAAATATTTATATCCTTTTCCAAAATATTTCATCAAAATATTGAAACCCTCATTCCAGTTTCTTAAGAAAATTTAAATAACATGATCAAGAATTTTCTTAATTTTCTTACACTATTCACATAGAATTCATTAATTTAAACACTGGTGTGAGAGAGTGTAGATATTCTTATGAGAACGTGTACACATGTATGTATATGTGTACGTAGTAGTGTGTTTGTAGTGATGTGTATGTGTAGATCAAAGTGAAAAGTAAACATCAGGAGAAAACTTATATGAACTACATAATAATTCACAATAAAGAAGAGCACAGTTCCGTGGTACAGCTGTCAGACTAGCTGACTCTGCTGTCAGCCTGGCTGACTCTGCTGTCAACAGTTAGTCAGTCAGAATAAAAGAAATGAGTCAATAAGAAGATTAAAACTGGGAAATTTAGAATGTATTAATATTGAAGTTTGTGAGGCAGTTGTAATAAAGTCCTGGAATACTTAATGATTTTGTTCATAATGTTTATAAAAGAAAAGGGAAAACTTTAAAGAATGTAATAATTATAATGGAATAAGACTGTTGACCATAAAGTGTGTCAGAAATATGATGGATGAAATGATGGAAAAGACAAAATATGCGGACCAAAGAAGAGTGTGAATTCTGAAAGGGAAATTAATATATGCATCAAGTGTAAACAATGAAATACCCAAGTGAAAAACACTTATATAAAGGGAAGCAACACTTAGGTGGATTTATAGGTTTGATAAAAATATACTAGAGTTAAAAATGTATTTAATCTTAGCAAATGTTTTGAGAGCAATAGTGTTGAATTAAGTTATAATATGCAAGAAAGACGGTAAAGATTTACACAAAAAACTTGGTGTTAGATAATGTTGTGTGATGTCACCTGTGGTCTTAAAGACGTGTGATGTCACCTGTGGTCTTAAAGACGTGTGATGTCATTGTACTTTGCTCAGAAGACAGTATATACAGAGTAAGCCATCATATAGATCAGGTGTCACTCTAAACACAGCTTTATTAACACATTATGTAAAACTCTGTATATACACACACACATATATATGTGGGCGCGCATGTATGTATATATCCGACCTTCAAATTCATTTACGAAACACCAGAAATAGCTATTATTATAAATTTTTTGTTTTTCATAGAGGAAATTTTAGGATTTGAATTTGAATTTTTTTCATACAAATAACATGTACACATGACATTTTACAGGCCATGCGCTGGCATGGCAAAACGTGTGCGGGCTAGCTGCGGGATTTTCAATTTAAGCCCGGATCAACGGGGTGCCCCGGTTTAAGATCAACGGGGACTTATTTAAATTTTGGGAAAAGATTCCAGTAAGCGAGAAAAATTTTCAAAGCACCGTTTAAAGGGTAAAATTGTGGAAGTTTTTGTGCTGTTTGGTGGTGGTGTGGGTAGTGGGGAAGAGGGCCAGTGGGGGTTGGGGGATACAAGGCCTCACGATGTGAGTCCCGGGCAAGATTATCGACTTAAAAAACTGAAAAGCTTTTATAAAAACATTTTTAATCCAGCCCTCCCATGTTCCGTTAACGGGAAAATGATTGGTCGAGCATGGACTATTTAAAGGTTTATGTTATGGAAAAACAATGTGAAATAATGTTAACGGGGGATGACCAGTCATGCATCCCCCCCCACTCCGGGGGTGGGGGGAAGAGGTGGGAGTGTAACAGAGGTGATGAAAATTTGGTTCAGCAGTCCCCCATCCCCCCACTTTGTTATAGTGTACAGGGAAAAAAATAAAGTTGTGTGTATTGTAAGACAGTGTGAACAATTAAGTGTGCAAGCATGTGTATTGTACCCCCCGGGGGATAACCCCACTCAACCTGCCCCTCCCCCCCTAACCCCAAGGGAAGTTTTCCCCCCTTCCCCTCCCGGCCCTCAAACCCCACCGGGCCACCAGGGTCAAGTTCACTCCCTTCCCACCACCATCCCACCCAGCATGTCATATTCCACCCATTTCTGTCTGCAGTGGATCCAACCAGGGGGAAAAGAAGCAGCCGGGGAAATGGCACGGCTGGCAATACTAGGAGGGCAAGTGTGGGTCATGCTTACGCTTCGTTGTCTCAATTAATGGTTTCCCCCGCAAAACCGGTATTCCCCGGGGTTAGGATGTCCCCCTGTGGAAAGTGATGCCCCCAGACCCCACTAGGTACCTAAACCTACCCAACAGATTTTATCCATCGACAATCTTTTGGGAAGAAAATTAAAAACAACAGGACGGGGGACACTCACCAATTCCCCAAAGCACCCTCCACACGCAGGGGAAAAAAATTAAAACCCTCCTGAAAAAAGTAAACGGGGTTCCACTATTTTAAATGCTCCCCAAACCCTAAAGGCAGGACAACTGCACGGAATGTCTGTTAGCTGGCCGGAAAAAGGGGGGAAAAGAGGCTAGCCTCAATGATAATTAAACCTTAAGAGATTTTCCTAGAGTTGAAAACCTCATTCCCTTCCCCGTCAACACAAAAAAGGGAGGGGCAAACCCCACTCACTCTACGATGTAAAAAGCAAGTCCGGGTGAGCAAGAAAATTGAAGGGGAAAACACAGTGGGGGCATCAGATTTATTACCATGAAGATACAGTTGCTCCCAGGGAGCGACAGGGTAAAGACTTAGAGGAAAGCACCCTGCCGGGGAAACCAGGGCACCAAAGTTCCAACCCTCTGTCCCCAATGGAACCATTGTTTGTGGAAGACTCAGACATTTCAAAGCAATAATTCGCCCCTTTGGCCGCGGGGGGTTACACTGGAATAAGGCCACAGTTTTAAAGGAAAAGGGTTTAAATCCAGTTATTGGGGAAATTGCAGGACCGCTTTCAGAGTCAAAAGGGTTTCGTCACAATTCCTTGGTTTTTGTTTTCCGAAAAAATTAGACTTTCTTTTTTGGTAAAACACTTTGTGCACTTAAAAAGAAGGATGGGGGAAATTGGGCCCAAATGCAGGGGAAACACCTTACCCCGCCTCGTATCCAAAAGCTCTTTGAAGTATTATGAAAGGGCACCTGATGTTTCAAAAAAACCCATTTGGGCTTTGGGGTCTCTAAAGGAAGTGAAGAGGGGTTCGCAAAAAGGGATATATCAACAACCTCCCTGGGGACAATGCAGTGGTTAAATTTAGATTTAAGAATGCTTTCAATCTCCTGAAAAGGACGTGGTTTAGCAGCAGTACAAGAACTTTTCCCCTGGCTCTTCCTTTTGTTTCACCCTGGGTATAGCAAGGAATCAATGTTCTCTTTGGGAGATGAAATACATCATGGGGGGGGTGTCCAACAAGGAGATCCTCTTGCCCCATTTCTTTCTGTATTGCGTTAGGGAAACCAGTCAACTGACCACGAGCTAAACATCTGGTTCCTGATGAGGGACACTAGCAGGTAAAAAGGGGTTTCCCCCCTACATGACCCTTCACAGGAATGACCGGGGAAGGAAAAAGGGTCTCATCCGAAACCCTCCAAATGTGAAATATTCAGTCATAACAAGTGATAAATGCAGTGGATCAAAACTACCGGGCAGCAGTCATTCCCCCCCAAAAATGTCTTGCTAGGCACCCTGGAAGCAAAGCCCTTGACACAAATTTTCAGGAAGAAATTGGAAAGAGTTAAGGGAAGGGAAAAACGAATTGGCAAACTGGACACCCCGATGCCTTTTACCTTCTCACAAAGTCTTTGGTTCCCCCGGTTGACATATTTCCTAAGATGTGCACCCTTTATAGATAACCTAACTGCACGAATATGACGTATTTGAGGCAGATTTTTAGAAAGTACTTAAACCCTTTAAACTAAAGACGGGGGTGGGAACCCAAACTTCATTCCGTCAGACAGGAGGCATTGGTGTCCCCAAGACAAGATTGCGTTACCTGTTTTCTGTCCCCGTGATTGATCCGGAGCTTGTAGCAGCGATTCTCCCCGAAAATCTTTGGGACAAGTTTGGGGTCCAGGACCAAAAAAAATTTATTGACGGAGCAAAGTTTTGGGATAATCAACGGGGTCAGAAACCAAAATTCCCCCCAACAACTAAAACAATCGCACTGGGATGGTCCATAGTGGAAAATATAGCCTCAACGATGCTTAGGTGTGTCGGGAAGGTAGAGCCCGCCTGCTGGCAGTGGAGCCCCCCTGCTGGGGACTTTCTGTTGGGTGTTCCCAATCCAGCCTTGGGGACACCCCCTCGACCCCCGACCCCTCCGCATCGGTGTTGCCCCTTTGACTTGGCCCCTATTCTGCCCAACACAGGGTATTTGGGCAGTGAACAGCAGACCGATTGGGGACCAGGCTTGTGTGCCTAAAAACCGAGGGAAAATTGCAAGACAGAGGAGGGTTTAAAAACATTATCAAGAGGAGCCCCAAAAACGTGGTTTCCCGCGTAAGGGAGCCCCGCAATTGCAGATCTGTGGGAGCCAGAAGCGCCGAGGGGGCACCCCCTTTAAGCCCGGGGATGGGAAGCAGGGGGGGTGGGATATCAGTCATCACCTTGGCTGATACCTTTCTCCAAAACACCCGGGGGAAAGGAGGGGGAGGCCACTTTTGGGAGTCCCAAAAAATCTAGAAAATTGGGGAACTTGCCATCATTTTGTTTGTTCCGTAGGCCAGAGACCCTTGGGTCATGGGGGAAAGAGGGATTAATTTCCTTAAGGAGTGGGAAAAAAAACTCATCAGGGTAATAGGGATCCCGGGCAGGAAATTTTCTGTTCCACGGGTCAGTGCGGTTTTTCAAAGGGGTAAAGCTGTGCATTTTTGGGGACCGCCCCAGCTTGAGGAGCTGGGAGTTTGCCTTTTAAACGGGAACACACGTAAAAACAGTACCTTTATGCCACCTTTATACCAATGTATCTCTTAAAATTTTTTTCCCTTTTAGTAATAAAATATTCCCCATTGGTAAAAAAAATAGTTTAAAAAATGGGGGGGTAGGGGAAGGGAATATTTTAAATGGCTTCAGGAAGAAATCCAAAAATCTTCCTTTAGCCTTTTTTTCCATTCTCCGAGGCATGGGTCCCCCCAATTTTACCCAGAGGTGGACCCCATCATAATTAATAAAAATATTAATATATTTAAAAATTAAAATTTTAATATATTTAATTAATAAAATTTACATACTTTATACAAAATAACTGTTACACACGACACCAGTCCTCCCCTATGTCCAAACGTGTTTTATCTTTTAATTTTACATATTTACATAAAATGTCGCTCACAAACACATTTAAACTGCAAATAAGTTAAAAAAAAATTGTTCTCAGTATAATTTCATGTGTAACATAAGAGGGAAATTTCCAAAAAATTTTAATTAATTAGCCCCCGAGGTGGCCGAGCTGTGTCGAGCTTGTCTCGTCCCGTGGTCTACGGTTCCAGGCTGTCTTGGTGGTGTAATTATGGGCACAGTTTACTGTGTGCCCCTCCGTAATTCCACCCTGGGCAGTCACTACCGTAGACCCTAGCAAAACCAAGTTTCCCTTCTCAAGGTCACTGGGGTGGGAACCGTGATCTGGGGGAAAGGGGGGAAAGGGGGACTCCGGGGTGACGGATCGATTCCCGGTAATAACCCGGGAAGGCATGAATACCCGTTGAGGGTGCCTTGGTAAGTGGGAAGGGAAGACATCCGCGGTAGACGGATCGATTCCCCGGGTAATGAAAAAGGGAAAGCAAGAATATCGCTGACTTTTGGGGGAAATGGGAAGGGGTTTCCACCTGAGGTGACACAAAGTGGAATCCTGGAGACACTGATCCGGGGAAGGCACTGACCTAACTCGCTGACCTTAGGTAAGTGGGGAAGGGAAGACATCTGGAGCGAGCGGATGGATTCCTGGATACATGAACCTGGGGAAAGCATGAATACGTGCAGTTGAGGCTGACCTTGGGGAAGTGGGAAAGGGAAGACATCCGGCGGTAGACGGATCGATTCCTGGATACATGAACCTGGGTAAAGCAAGAATACCGCTGACTTTGGGGAAGTGGGGAAGGGATTCCACCTGAGGTGACACCAAGTGGACTCCTGGAGACACTGATCTGGGGAAGGCACTGACCTAACTCGCTGACCTTAGGTAAGTGGGGAAGGGAAGACATCCGGGAGCGAGCGGATGGATTCCTGGATACATAAACTTGGGGAAGGTTGTTGTTGAGGCTAACCTTGGGTAAGTGGGGAAGGGGAGACATCTGGAGCGAGCGGATGGATTCCTGGATACATGAACCTGGGGAAAGCATGAATACATGCAGTTGATGCTGACCTTGGGAAAGTGGGGAAGGGAAGACATCTGGCGGTAGACGGATGGTTTCCTGGATACATGAACCTGGGGTAGGCATGAATACAGGTTGGTGAGGCTGACCTTGGGAAAGTGAGAAAGGGGAAACATCCGGCGGCGGACGGATGAATTCCTGGATACATAACCATAGGGAAGGCTGAGGCTGGAAGGCAGAGAGAGAGAGGCGAGGCTGACCTTAGGGAAGTGAGGAAGGGGAGACATCCGGGGGCCCACAGATGGATTCATGGACACACGAACCTGGGGAAGGCGAGGGGGGGGCGGACCTTCAAGACGAACCACTGGCCTCCAAGTGGCAAGGTCTGGTAACTCAGAGATACCTCTGAGGCTGACAGTGGTCGCAGATTATTAATGTTATTATAATTCAAGATTTGCTAATTTGGATTCAAAAGAGTCTTCCAGGGTGGTATTATTTCCAATTGTTCATCTCTGTTGCTGTACATTTTTTCTTTGCTACTGTACTGCATTTCTGTACTGCACTCTACCGTTCTTTTGTTTTAATTTTCTGTACTGGTCGTCTCTGTTACTGTACTCATTCTTCTGTGTTACTGTACTGGTCTTCTCTGTTACTGTACTGGTCTTCTCTGTTACTGAACTATATTTGTTCTTCTGTGTGTCTGTACTGGTCTTCTGTGCTACCAGTGTCAGGGAAACGCCTTCCTATTGAACAAAAGAAAGGAAAAATAACAAATGAATAACTTGATAGATAATAATTATATTTTTCTAAGGATTTTAATTAAAAATAAATAAAATAAATATTGGCCGCTGTGGTTCCAGTAGGATGTTGGGACATGAGAATCTTATGCCCAGGATGGTCTTCTGATGATGTTTTAGAAGAAATGGTGTTGGTTATCCTGGGTGGCGGTGTTCGTCCCATGTTCTGAAAATCCTGTCACTACTTGGTTGTATCACCACAATTCAGATTTTAGAGGTGACGAGTCGTAATGTCCCACTACGTCCTGTAGACAGGGCTCTTGCTCCAATTAACTAGCGTCTACCCTGGTTGACCAGGTCAGCAGCAGAGCTGATAAAGAAAACACTGGTTATATAAGTGTTAAATAAGTATGACAATAAAGAAAGACAAAGGCTGGTATTCTACTTCAATGTCATGACTTGTAACCAGGTAAATTAGTATCAATGAACAGAAATACTCCTTGTAGATCACCTTTACCTGATCATGAAAAAGAGTGGAGGTGAAGTTATTCTTCAAACTTCAACCCACACCAGGTAAGGTTAATACTACCAGGAATAGAAATTAAAGCAACTCAGACGCTAGGAACTGACGTTTAGCCTCTGCCCACTAGATGGAAGAGTGGGCGGTAACACGCTAGTGGTTCCTGGGTGTCTGAACAACCATACCTCCCACTTTTTTAATTTTTTTTTCCTCAAAATATCCCCTTTCCTAAACTTATAGTCGGAAGCAATATGTTAAGTTACAGAGGGAAAAGTACTATGTACTACGTCTTGCCAGCTGGCGCTGGCAAGACGTGTGGCGGGCTAGCTGCGGGATTTTCAATTATAAGTCCGGATCAACGAGGCTGACCAGGTTAAGACTCAACAGGACTTATTGTGAATACTCTGGGAAGATTCCAGTGAAGCGAGAAGACATTTCAAAGCACCGTTTCAAGGTAAATTGTGGAAATGTTGTGCAGTTTGTGAATGTTGGTGAGTGGTGGTGGTGGTAGTGAGGAAGACGGCCAGTGGAGGTGTGGGGGAGTACAAGGCCTACACTGTTTATGAGTACCGGCCAAGATTATCGTACATACAAACCTCGAAAAGCTCTTATAAAAACATCTATATCCAGCACCATGCACCATGCTTCCAGTTAACGTGGAAATGATTGTGTCGATGCATGGACTTTTTAAAGGCTTATGTTATGGAAAAACAATGTGAAATTAATGTTAACGAGGGAGTGACCAGTCAGTGCATCCACCCCCACGTCACGGGGGTGATAAGATAAGATAAGATTTCGTTCGGATTTTTAACCCCGGAGGGTTAGCCACCCAGGATAACCCAAGAAAGTCAGTGCGTCATCGAGGACTGACTAACTTATTTCCATTGGGGTCCTTAATCTTGTCCCCCAGGATGCGACCCACACCAGTCGACTAACACCCAGGTACCTATTTGCTGCTAGGTGAACAGGACAACAGGTGTAAGGAAACGTGTCGAATGTTTCCACCCGCCGGGAATCGAACCCGGGCCCTCCGTGTGTGAAGCGGGAGCTTTGGCCACCAGGCCACCGGGCCACATGGGTGGAAGAGGTGGGATGTGTAACTAGATGGTGAGTGAACACATTGGTTCAGCAGTGCCCATACCCACATTGTTCATAGTGTACATGGGAAACAAATAAAGTTATGTGTATTGTAAGACAGTGTGAACAATATATAGTGTGCAAGTCCATGTGTATTGTACTCCCCGGGATAACCCCACTCAACCTGCGCCTCCCCCACCTAATTCCCAAGGGAAGTTTTCCCCTTCCCCTCCCGGCCCCTCAAACTCCACCAGGCCACCACGGTCAAGTTCACTACCTTCCACGCACCATACCCACCCAGCATGTCATATTCCACTCCTATTGTCTAGTCACAAATGGATGCCAACCAGGAGGAACAAGCAGCCAGGGAAATGGCACGGTTGGCAATACTAGGAGAGGCAAGTGTCGGTCATGCTTACAGCTTCGTTGTCTAAACTCTAATGGTTTCCTCCGCAAACACGGTAGTTGCCCTGGTTCAGGATGCCCTCCTGTGCAAAGTGATGATCCAGGGGCCACCTCAGGCACCTGAACCCACTCCAACAGATTTTATCTCATCAGACAATCTCTTGGAAGCAATCAAAGCAACAGGTACGAGGACACTCACACATATTCCCAAAGCAGCCCGTCCACACGCAGCTGGGAAACTTACAGACCTCCTGAAAAAAGTAAACGATGGTTCCACTATCTTAAATGCTCCACCAACCATCAAGGCATGGCACAACTTGCTACTTTTTGGCAATGTCTGCTTAGCTGTGCCGGAAAAAAGGGGGAAAGAGGCTAGCCTCAATGATAATTAAATCCTTAAAAATTTTTTCCTAGAGTTGATAACCTCATTCACCTTCCCCGTCACACAAAAAGGGAGAGGCAGAACCCCCACTCACTCTACGACAGTAAAAAAGTCAGAGTCCAGGTGAGCAAGAAAATTGAAGAGGGCAACACAGTGGGGGCAATCAGAATTATTACCAGTGAAGATACAGTTGCTCCCAGGGATGCTGACACGGCTGAAGTACTTAGAGGAAAGCACCCTGCCAGGGAAACCAGTGGCACCAACAGTTCCAACACCTCTGTCCCCACTATGGAACCATTGATTGTGGAAGACTCAGACATTTACAAAGCAATAATGTCTTTCCCATCTGGCTCTGCTGGGGGTTACACTGGAATAAGGCCACAGCATTTAAAGGAATGGTTAATCCAGTTATTGGGGGAAATTGCAGAGACCACGCTTTCAGAGATCACAAGGTTCGTCAACAATTTCCCTTGGCTGGTCTGATTCCTGATGAAATTAGACCTTTCTTTTTTTTGGTGCAACACTTTGTGCACCCTTTAAAAAAAGGGATGGAGGAATTCGGCCAATTGCAGTAGGGAACACGTTACGCCGCCTCGTATCCAAAGCTGCTGTCCGAAGTATTCGTGCACAGGCAGCCAATGATGCTTCAACCAAACCAGCTTGGCCCTTTTGGGGGCTCTCAAGGAAGTGAAGCAGCGGTTCATGCAACAAGGGCATATATCAAAACCTGCCCGAGGACAATGCAGTGGTAAAATTAGATTTCAAGAATGCTTCAATCTCCTGAAAAGAGACGTGGTATTAGCAGCAGTACAAGAACATTTCCCTGGTCTCTTCCCTTTGTTTCAGGGGGTATAGCAAGGAATCAATGCTTCTCTTTGGAGAGCATGAAATCACATCATCGGAGGGTGTCCAACAAGGAGATCCTCTTGCACCCTTTCTCTTCTGTATTGCGTTAGGGAAATCACAGTCAGATGAACCAGCGAGCTAAACATCTGGTTTCCCAGATGATGGCACACTAGCAGGTACAAAGGAGTCCCTCCTACTGACCTTACACAGGGAATGACACGGGGACAGGAAATGGGTCTCATCCTGAATCCATCCAAATGTGAAATCATTTCAGTCAGTCAACAAGTGATTAAATGCAGTGAGATCAAAACTACCAGGAGCAGCAGTCATTGCCCCCACAAATAGTGTCTTGCTAGGAGCACCTCTGGGAAGCAATGCCATTGACACAACTCTCAGGAAGAAATTGGAAGGTTAAGGAGAATGGAACAACGAATAGGCAATCTGGCACCCACGATGCCTTGTACCTTCTCACAAAGTGCTTGAGTCTGCCCAGGTTGACATATTTCCTAAGATGGGGCACCTTCATATGATAACCCTATACTGCACGAATATGACAGTATTCTGAGGCAGATTTTTTCGAAAGTATATAACCTTACTCTAGAAGACGGGCAGTGGAACCAAGCTACACTTCCAGTCAGACTGGGGGCATTGGTGTCCCGCAAGTCATCACAGATTGCGTTACCTGCTTTTCTGTCCTCGTGTATTGCATCCAGAGAGCTTGTAGCAGCGATTCTCCCTGAACATCTTTGGGACAAGATTGGAGCCCCGGACCAAAAATTCATTGACGGAGCAATGATCTGGGATAATCTAACGGGCTCAGAAACCAGACCTGCTCCCCCCAACCCAACTACAAACAATCGCACTGGGATGGTCCAATGTGGAAAATATAGCCTCAACGATGCTTCAGAGTGTGTCAGGGAAGGATAGAGCCCGCCTGCTGGCAGTGAGAGCCCTCATGCTGGGGACTTTCTGTTGGCTGTTCCCAACTCCAGCCTTGGCACCCCGCCCCGACCCCCAGACCATCCGCATCGGTGTTGCCTTCGACTTGCCGCCCCTATTCCGCCGAACACAGGTGTATTTGTGGGCAGTGAAGCAGCAGACCGATTCGGGTTTCCATGGTCTTGTGTGCCGTAATCCGAGGGAAAGATTGCAAGACATGAGGGGGTTAAGAACATTATCAGGAGGAGCCTCACAACAGCTGGATGCCTAGCAGTAAGGGAGCCACCCCAACTATGCAGATCTGATGGCAGCCAGAAGCGTCCGAGGGATCACCCTCAAGCCTGGACAGATGGGAAGCAGGGGGTGTGGGACTTACATGGCTTACCTTGGCTGATACCTATCTCCAATACACCAGGGGGAGGAGGGGCAGCTGCAGCTTTAGGGAGTCCCAAAAGTTAGAAATATGGAGAACTTGCCCAATTTTGTTTGTTCCCATAGGCTCAGAGACCCTTTTCATGGGGGAAAGGGGATCTAATTCCTTAAGGGTGGGAAAAAGACTCATCAGGGTAACTAGGGATCCCAGGGCACTAGTTTTCTGTTTCCCGCGGTCAGCGGGGTGTTCAAAGGGGTAATGGCATGCTGCATTTTGGGGATCCCCCAGCTCTGAGGAGCTGATGAGATTTTCGCCTTATAATGGTGATACACACGTAACAACATGTACTTATATGCCACCTTTATATCACAATGATCTCTTTAACCTTGGCCATAATTATGTAATAAATTTCCTATTGGTAAAAAAAAAGGGTTTTAAAAGATGGGGTGGTAGGGGAAATGGAATATTCAAAAGGCTTCAAGGAAGAATCCAAATATTCTTCCTGAAGCCTTTTTTCCACCCTTTTCGAGGCTATGGGTCCACATTTACACCCAAAGGGGGACCCTTTTTTAATAAATATATTATATATTTTTATATATATATATATATATATTTTTATTTAAATATCTATATTATTTATATAAAAATCTTTAAACTTAAGAATGGATAGACCATCTAGATCGGCTACTTGAACTTTGAAGTTTTCCAGGTACTTTAGTGGCTGTGATCTGTTTCAGCAAAGGTTTTCCATATAAGTATTAGTTGAACCCACTTACACAAAACCAATGCTAAGTTCCTTCCCACAGTGGTGTATTTCTTCCCCAGAAGTTCTTATGGGAAGATATAGGAAGTGAATTCATCATAATACTGTAGTGAACAGTCCCAAATCCTGAATGAAGGCATCCGTTGAGACAAAAACTTTATTATAACTGGAATTTTTGAACAAGGAGATTGGGGAAAATATTCTTTACTTTGTAAGCCTTTTACAGTTTTTTTCAGAACAAACAAGGGTTTCTTTCAACAAATAGTTTTAAATAAGTAGTTTTTTTTGGAAAAAAAACTTTTAAAACCCCAAAAATTTTCTTTTTTTATT
>NC_069446.1:38491474-38530742 GCF_026875155.1 Cherax quadricarinatus | reverse complement strand
TCTTTTGATACGCCTAAAAATTCCTTTTTATCCCTAGTAGATATTTCAGCCTATTTACCCTTTTTGGGCCCATTTCTATTTGATTTTTTTTCCTTTATAAGGGAAAAATTTTCTTTGAGCAGCATGTATTGGGGTCAAAAAACTGTCATATTGATAGCTCTCTTCTTTACCCAGCCCCAAAAATGATAGTGTTCTCAAAGCCCACGTAATTCCCCTAAGCGAAAATTGGGACTGTTACGGGTTTACCCCTACTATCTTTTCCATTCAATTTCATGAATGATTTGTGGGCGCTGCACCCTGTTCTTCTGAAACTTCTAATTATTAAAAAGGGGATTCATTGTTTCCCAAAACAAGTCAAGCAGGTTATTACCCTTGTAGGTTCTGTCACAAACGCTTCAAAAACAATCCTGAATACTTTAAAAATCGTAGATTTAAATTCCATCAAGAAATTCAATCAATATGACTAAATTTAAAAGTCCCTAGAATTACTACATTATGTGCCTTGTGGCCCTAAAAATTTCCCCCCATATTTAGTCCCCCCTGGTCCCTTTTAAAATTTGGGGAGGGTTAATCACCCCTAAAATTAATTTTTCAGCCCCCTGAAAATTCTATCCAAAAGACTCTGTTTTTGTTATTTCAGACTTAATACCGTTTTTAGAAACGTTCAAGCGACTGGGACTAAAAATGCCCCCCCCCCACCCCCCTTCCGAACTTCTATCTATTTGGGGGAAAAATTTTAAACCCCTGAATGTGACTTTGCAGCATTGTCCCGATTTTTTTGAATTAAAACCCCGTTCCCGTAATGGCAAATACATCTATTTACCTCACTAGCAACTAGTCTCACTCGTCCCTCTTATTCCTGCACTGCACTATTTTTGTAAAAATTTTAATGACCTCCCTTTTCTTTACCCTTCCGCTCCTTTCGTTTTCCCTAAACCTTTTTCTTTCAATTAGGCCCCGGTTTTTAAAATCCCCTCATTTTGCCTTTTTTATTTTTCCGTCCTGTTTCTACCTGCGACTTTTACGTTTTCCCCCCAAAAACCCCTCCACTAAAAATTTTCCCAGTTTAAAGACCAACACTCCCTCCACTCTTGGGGCCGGCCCCACCCCACACCTGACAATGAAACCCCTCCCCGGCATACATGTCATTTTTTGCCCTAAAAAAGGGTCCCCTTGTCAAAGAAAGTTACCCCATTTTCTTTACGAATTTTTTCCAGCCAGCAAATTGACACCATTGCCTGGACAAACCCTTCATTTCCAACTCCTCTCCTTGGGAAAAAGCCCCTTTTGACGGTTTCCCCCCCTTTTTCCTAATTATCTCTATTGCTGACCTATACCTGTAATCAGGTCCTCAACCTCCTTACGTCTGCCAACATCGTTGCTCCTGCACTGAGACAGATAATAGATTGCTCCCATTACCTCTCTTATGTCATCAGACGGCTAACATTATCCTTCATCAGCCCCAGGAAAACACACTCTTGCTCCTACTCCTTTCCTTCAAAACAGGAATGCCCTATCCATGTACCTAATCTGGACTATCCCCAACAACAACAATGTTTTTCCCTTCCTTGGCGTCGTCCGTAGTGAGGCTCCGAGTAGTCGACTCAAATTCGCCAGGTAGCATTCACACTTGTAGATTCGTCTTCATGACGTTCTCGATGGTCTTCGTTGGGGTTTCTAGGGAGTCTCACTCACGTCTGCCATGCTAACCTTGTTGTGCTCGTGTGGAATTCCAGTAGAACCACTCACATTGTCAGGTAGCACGAGAAAAGAGTTGGGAGTTTCCACGGCAGTCTTCTGGTTTCTCGTCTTGTCTCTGCCTCTCAACGTCTTTCTTATCTTCAGTGGGTTCCATGTTGCCCGACACCACTGACCAAGCTCCCCTATTAACCTGGGATTCAAAAAGGAGGAATACTACGCATCCTCTTGTTCTCCTCCGTTAATAGCCGTATCTCAGTTTAGAAACTCTGAGTTTTCTCTCAGCTGTGGTTTAAAGCTGCTCAAGAGAGGGCAGTCTGGTTCAGATTCACATATGAGAGCACACAAACAGGTCTTCACAGACTAAGGTAACCGTCACCACTGCCTAGTATGGGCCAACAGGCCTGCTGCAGTGTTCTACCTTTCTTTATGTTCTTATGTTCTTAACCTGTGTTATATTGATGGTGTGTGGAAGTCTAACAGTGTTCGCTTCTAACTTTATTATAGTAGCACAGAGGGAGGGGAGGAGAAGGGGGTGACGAGGAGGCGGAGGAGGGGGGGGAGGGAGGTAGATGAAAATAAGCGTACATCGTAATAAATTATCTGCAGAGAAAGAAATGATTTTTCAACAAGAAATGATATTCATTCGCATATATTAATTTTATAATCAAAACAATTCATATTCGACAGGTTTTAAAAATTACATTACTCAAATTAAACACATCTTTTCTCATAACAACGCAATAACTATAGTTAAAACAGGAAATCAATAATTTCATATCCAGATTGTAAATTACGTTATAGAAAAAAAAATAGTACATAGAGGTAGGTTGACCTCAGGATTTTTGTCAATGTTCAGCTGTGTATAAGAAATCTGAATAAGAAACTCAGGTAATATAGTTTGAAGTGATTGTTCAGATTTTTTGGTCTTTCTCAGACCAAGAAACACGTTGTCTACAGCCAGAGTTGTCAGACGGACTTGGAAACTTACCATTTGGTCCAGGATGGTCACTGCTGCCACCATGGTCCAGTTGACCACTGCTGCCACCATGGTCCAGTTGGCCACTGTCTGCCACCCATGGTCCCAGTTGGGCCACTGACTGCCACCATGGTCAGTTGGGTCACTGCTGCCACCATGGTCAGTGGTCACTGCTGCACCATGTCCAGTTGACCACTGCTGCCACAATGGTCAGTTTTGCCACTGCTGCCACCATGGTCCAATGGTCTGCTGCCACCTATGGTCTCCAGTTGGCCACTGCTGCCAACATGGTCCAGTTGGCCACTGCTGCCACCTTGGTCCAGTTGGCGACTGCTTCCACCATGGTCCAGTTGGTTCATGCGCCACCATGGTCCAGTTGGTCACTGCTGCCACCATGGTACAGGTTGGGTCACTGCTGCCACCATGGTCCAACAGCTAACAATTAACTATGGCCCAGGAGGAGACCAACAATCAATGAGCTGGAAAAATAAGTATAATTTAAAAGACAGAGTCAGTGTTAATATTTAAAGTTAAGTAACAACGACGACTGATGTTGTCGTTCTTCTGTGCTCTTCCTTCTTCCTTAATTATAATATTTTTTTACATTTTTGTCTTAGTCGTCATCTATTTCATTTACTAAAATAACTGGTAAGCATAATTCAAGGTGGAGAACTCGGCAAGAGCATTGTGCAGATCAGCCGGGCTGTGGTTTCCTACGTTGGACTACTTGCTGCTGCAGTAACTGCCTCGTTGAAGGCCCTGATCCACCAAGCTGCGGGGTCGTTGATCCCCAGAATGCCCTCCAGTAATGTAACTGGCAAAACATAAAGATAGTTGAGGAGCAACACCAAAGAAACACTAGTATATTATTTTCAAGTTATTATTCTTGTGTGCGCGATTAAAAATATTATTTCTGTTGTTTAATGGTGTGAAAACTTAGACGGTATGAAGTGAGCTTCCCTGTTGATGACTCAGACACTTGTGTTAAAGTGTGTCTGTGTTGTAGACTGGAGGGGACTCCTACCAAGATTGAGAAATGACCATTCATAAACTGCTTCTTCCGTCTTCAGTGTTATATTTGACTGTATTCTGCCGAAGAAGCCTGCGTGCAGGTGATTACCTTTCGCCAATTTAAGATAACCAAGTGTTTCAGATGAGGAGTCTTATTCATCAATTTGTTGATAATGGATTACCATTAAATTACATGAATTGCATTTGTTAGTTGCTGCTCGTAGCAAGTATGCTAGTAATATTTTTGGTATTTTGAATAAGTATATTGCAGCTACTTTCGAGACCTAGTTTAAGGTATTCCGTTCAATTATAAGGTACGTGCGTTTACTATTTACTCTATACTATCATTTTTGTAAGTGGCTAGTGAATGGTTACAACACGGACAAGATGAAAATTATACCACACATGTAAATCTGGGTTATTCTTTAATGTAGATGTTTCGCCATCCAGTGGGATTTATCAATTAAAAATTCTAGGACATAGTTGAAGACAGTAGACACTATATACAAAAGATGACGGTAATCAGTCCTCATCGTGGAGTTGGTGTGAAGAGCACGTAGTGTTGAGACTCTGGGGAACACCGGCCAAGAAGTCTGCGCGTATTTACTAGAGTACAAGTGAAAAGGGTGAAGGGTAGCAGACTTGTCAGACACTGCAAACATTCTCGAATCTTCGTTCAGAGGCTTCTCCGCAACCCTCTTCATTCTACTAACCCGTTCCCTTGGGTACCACCGAACTCACTGGAGAATCAGCCTATCAGTGTCAATGCCTTCGTTCTGCTACCGTCATCTTTTCACCCCAGGTAGATCTGTTGTGACTTGAAAAAAGCCCACTGGTTGGGCGAAACGTTTTCAATAAAGGATAACATTACATACATAATGTGTTTTTTTATATTTCCATCCGTCTTCTTTTGTACCTGACGCCATTATATTAAGCGCCAACCTTCTTGCCTGTGATCCAGATTTTTCACGGACTACGGTGCTCCTTACACCAACCAACTTCAGATGAGGGACTATTACCTCATCTTTCGCATATAATTTTACTGTCTTCTAAGTCCTAGGAATTTGCATGATAAGCACTGGATGAGAAACGTCTACCATTAAGATACCCATATGTTGCATATTTGGTCTAATTTTCATAATGTATGAGTCCAGAATGAATTAACTCACCCACATCGTTCTTAACACTCTTAATTTTGTGACTGAATGCGACTACCTGCGAAGCCCCTTTCGACTTTTTTGTGTCATCTGTAATATTGAATTTGTTTTCATATGAGCACCCATTGTTCAATATTATATATGTATTCTGATTATAAAATGGATAAATGACAAATTCCGAGGAATCCACTCGTCATGTTTCACATTAATATTCGATATTACTCACTTCATAGTGTCAGTGAACCTGTCAATGTTTTAGACTTAAAGATCATTACTTATATCATAAGATTTTAGGCGTATTCAAAATATAATTTATAACCAGCCACAGGTACTGTTTAACGGCCTGTTGTACCTAACAGTTTAAGGTATCAGGCTTGACGCAGTTAATACTGTAATTAAAGGATTCAGGAAAAAGGTATCACGATTGTTAGCTTTGAACTTTTTTTTACAATCATGTGCATTTTTACACTTTATTCTTGTGTACGTATACAGTGTACACACTATACAGTGTATACCTCTATACAGTGTACACTCTATACAGTGTACATTTCTATACAGAAGATTTATCAAATACCAAAAATACCTGTGAGTTGTGGTAAAGACAGATCGTCAGATAAAATCCCTCAAAGCTACAGCTTTCAGATATCTATACAGAGGACAGCCTGAGGCTTGACTGTAGGCCCGAACGGTCCATTGATACAAGGTAGTCCTACCCTGGTGCATCCCTCCTCACCCTGCCAGATGGCCTTACAGTAGAGCTGGCAGTTACTCCACAGATGAATGGTGCCCTGCTCTCACCCACACATTCCATAAACTACCAAATTTAACCTGTTTTTTATATAACGGGATGTTAGGAATTATAGATACATGTGATGCACATGAATTTAATAACGTCATCTGCATATGCTACAGTTAAGCAGTCACTGATATACACACTACCATTATTACGTTATACTGTGAGATTTATAATTTGGTCTCTCTGATGCATGAGTCGATATTATGTGCACAGATGACCACTTTGGTATCCAGAAATATGAAAAAACAAATTTATGTAGCAATGCTCGAGAAAACGATATAAAAGAATCTAGAAAGTGAGAAGATAATAAATAAATTTAAACAACCTATTGCAATAACTTCAAACAATCGAAAAACTTTTTGCAGTGATTCTGGCGGATGAGAGTGAGGCAGGATGGGATGATAGTGAGCAGGATGATAGTGAGCAAGATGAGAGTGAGCAGGATGTGTGAGGCAAGGATGAGAGTGAGGCAGGATGAGAGTGAGGGCAGGATGAGAGTGAGGCAGGATGAGAGTGAAGCCGGAGAGAGTGAGGCAGGATGAGAGTGAGATATGGATGAGTTGAGTCAGGATGAGAGTGAGGAGGATGGAGAGGTGAGGGAGGATGAGAGTGAGGCAGATGAGATGTGAGGCAGGATGAGATTGAGGGCCACAGGAGAAGAGTGAGAGGCAGGATCACAGTGAGGCAGGATGAGAGTGAGGGCAGGGTGAGAGGCAGGTGTGAGAGTGAGGCAGGATGAGAGTGAGGCAGGGTGAGAGGCAGGGTTGAGAGTGAGGCAGGATGAGAGTGAGGCAGGGTGAGAAGGCAGGGTGAGAGTGAGCAGGATGAGAGTGAGGCAGGATATTGAGGATGATGCAGGATGAGAGTGAGGCAGGAAGAGATGGAGGCAGTGATGGAGAGTGATGAGGATGAGAGGTGAGGCAGGACGAGAGTGAGGCAGGACGAGAGTGAGGCAGGACGAAGTGAGGCAGGGACGAGAGTTGAGGCAGGACGAGAGGTGAGGCCAGGACGAGAGTGAGGCAGGACGAGAGTGAGGCAGGACGAGAGTGAGGCAGGACGAGAGTGAGGCAGGACGAGAGTGAGGCAGGATGAGAGTGAGCAGGATGAGGAGTTAGGCAGGATGAGAGTGAGGCAGGATGAGAGTGAGGCAGGATGAGAGTGAGGCAGGATGAGAGTGAGGCAGGATGAGAGTGAGGCAGGATGAGAGTGAGGCAGGATGAGAGTGAGGCAGGATGATAGTGTGGCAGGATGAGAGTGAGGCACTATCACTTCCTTAAAGCAACAGCTGCTTTGATATCAAGTACTCTTGATCTGAGGAACTGGAACTACCCTCTCCATTTTCGGATTAAATGTAATAGCCTCCCATTCCTCTCGAACTAAGTGACTCTTACGGATTTAGAGCTTCCACGTTAACGAAATAATCCCTAGGGTAACAGCAGATAATTTCGGCCTGAATAAATGTTATTACAGATGACTAATATTTAGATGATATGAAGTACTGGTCTTCTGTGTTATTGTATTGTATTGGTCTTTTGCGCTATTGTAATGTACAGTTCTTCTGTGTTATTCTACTGTAGTGGCATTCTGTGTTATTGTATTCTACTGGTCTTCTGTATTATTGTGCTGTACTGGTCCTCAATGTTAATGTACTGTAATGTACTGTCTTCTGTGTATTGTTCTGTACTGGTTTTCTGTGTTGTTGTTCTGCATGGTTTTCTGTTTCACTGTACTGTGCTGGCCTTCTGTGTTATTGCACTGTACTGGATATTTGTGTTATTGTACTGTACTGGTCTTCTGTGTTATTGTACTGTGCTAGCATTCTTTTTTTGTATCACGGGTTTTTCCTGCTTTGTGGTGCTGTACGGTCCCCCTGTTTAATTTCTGTACCAGTTTCGGTATTTTTTTATTGGTTTCGTGCTGTTGTTCTTACTGGTTTTCTGGTTACTTACCATACGACTATCTTCAGTCTTTTTAAAATTTTACGGGTTTTCGGTATTGTTTTCTACGGTTTTCGGTTATTGTGTTGTACTGGTTCTCTGTGTTAATGACTGTACGGTCTTCTGCGTTTTTGCTGTGTACGGGACTCTTTTCAGTACTGTACGGGTCTTCTGTGCTATTGTTCTGACTGGTCGCTGTGTTATTTTTTTTTTATATTTATTTAAAACAATACATTAATAGATAAAAGAACATTTATCATTCTTACACGAATTAAAATTTCTTAACAAAACACACAGACTTTTAACTTGGCTAACACAAAACTGTCCCCACCCCCAAGATATATCCCATGCACCATTTTTGCAAAAACAGACTACATTACAATATCATTTTTATTATATTAACAAAGACCACCAAGCCACAATATGCTTTTTAATTCCATTTTGTTTTTATAAAATTAATAATCCTTATACGTTTAATAGATTAACGATTTTATTGAAAGTAATGCAAAACAAGAGATTATAAAACACGAACCGATTAATACCAAAAATCCACCACAATGACACTCAACCATTTTCAAAAACATCAAAAGAGTAATATTACATAAACAATGTAACACTGCCCAAATAAAAACTACATGGTATTACATCCCCAGCTTTGATTTTTTTTTTTTTTTTTTTTTTTTTTAGAAACCTTACAAAAGTACAAAGGATGCATAAAAAATACGGAATCAAACTTGTTTTGTTCTACTATACCCGGGGTTTTTCCTTTCGGGAACAAGTATTAAAACATCTTTTTTATAGCAAAAAAATACACCTAAGACAAACCTCACTAAAATTTTTAAGTCATTAATAGTTGCCGCCAAGCCATGACCCAAAGAAAAAACACCAAAAAAAAACTTTACATAGTTTAACAATATAAAAGAATACCCGACAGTCCATTACAACAAAAACATTTAAAAAAATGTACAACATCACAAGATTAACCAAACTACCAAACCCCCACAAAAAAAAACAAAAAACCCAACAACCCCTATGACAGGTACAGATTTTTGTTAAGTTTTTGGGACATTAGATCCTAACCAATAGGAAAACCCGGAAGAACTATGATTCCTTACACAATAACCAAGAGAAACAGTATTTTACTATTTTTAATAGTTTAACCCTCAATACAATAATGTTATACAGAAAAAAAAACAACATCATTAAAAAAACAATAATAAAAGAATCCAAAACAAGTATTTTTAAAAAAACCTCGGCACTTAAAGGGTTTAAACCAAACCCTATACATAATTAACCCCCCACATATGTATAAAAACCAAAAAATTTTGGTCCACAAAAACTTTGGGGGTTTTAACCCCCATAAAAACATGTATCCCCCCAAAAACCCCAAATACATACACTTAATTTTTTAAACTTAGAACCTTCACCCTGACAATAAAAGTTAAACAAAGACAAAAAGAAGTAAAAAAGGAAAAGGGCGCTGTATTGTGCCAGCCCAAAAAGAACTGACACTTTCCCCCCAGAAAAAATTTTTTTTTTAAATACCAACGTGCCAACTAATTTTTAAAAAACGAGATCCAAAGGGGCTCGGTACCCCTGGTTTTTCCCAAGGAAATTTTAAACCCAGTGAACAAAACCCATCGGGCCCTTGAAATAAAAACCCGGGAAAAAACCACACTTAAAACTCACAATGAAAACATTCTCGTGAAACAGGGCGTACCACCATCCCTTAATACTCACTACCTTCCTCTTACACACACATCATTTCCCAAAAAAAACCAAAAACAACCCCCCCCCTTTACATCCCCCAAAAGGAGACCCCCTCCTTTGTCCATCCTCAGGACCCCCGCCAAAGGGAACCCACAGGGGAGATTCCTATAACCTTCCGGGAAATTTTTTTCCCAAAAACCCCCAAATAAACCAACTTTTTCCTACATTTCGCCAAATAGAATCGGCCCCCCCAAACCCGCTTTAACCTCAAAATCCCCCCTTTTAATCCCCTCATTCCCCATAAAAAGTCCAGATAATCCACTTTTAAATACAATGCCCTTCCAACTTTCCCTAGGCACCCCCCTTACATTTTAGAAAAAGCCCTTAAAAGCGGCAAACACCCCCCCCAACAGTCTGATACCCCCACCCATCCATGACCACCCCCCCCAAAGAGGTACAAAAAAACCACAGAAACGCCGTTTCAACATAAACCACAAAAACGCCCAAAAACCTTTTCCAAAAACCCCCCTACACGAACACCCCCTTTGGGAAGCCAAATCCCCATGAAAACCCCTATATATTTAATTCTCAAAACTCTAGCCGGAAATCCGAAGCTTACTAAAATTTTTCCCCAAAAAACCCCCCCCAAACAACGTTGGATACAGGGCTACCCCTTGCTTTAATTTCCCTTGACCTTTAAACTACCCTCCCCAAACCCGTTTCACTTTGATTTTTTTCCACCTTTTTGCCCCTGTCAATAAAAACTAAACATATCTTCACAAACCCTAAATTTTCCTTCCCACTCCCCATTTACGTGCCCCTCCAAAACCCTTTTCCAATTTTAAAGCCCCCCTCACCCCCCTTCCCTCAATACCTCCACTTGAATTACAGCCATTACCCAGTAAAAAAGGCAAAAAACCAAAACCCCCTCTCCAACACCCCGTCATAACTACCTCCTTACTTAACCTTTCCCGGGCCAAATCCCCAAAAACCCCTTCAGCATCCTCCCGTTTTTCCCCCACAAAAACTCGTACCTCTAAGGGAAAAACCTCTGCTCCCCCCCCCATCCCTTTCTAAAAACAAGTAAATTTTAACCACCACACCCTCTAAATGTTAATGCTAAGTCCCCCCGCATTTAAAACCTCCTATCTACTTAAAACCTTACCCGTGACAGACTCCGAATTTACCCTTCTGCATGCCTGCTTTTCCCCCAAATACCATATCCCCCCAAAAAAACCTTATTCTGTCAACCCCGTCCATCCCCCCCCCCCCCCTCCAACCCCCCCCTATCCAATTACCGACCTCAAGTAAACCTTTTTTCCCTTTATTAACTCTAAATTTTCCGGTATTCAAACCAAACATCTGAATCACCCCTACCCACCCCCTTAAATCCCCTTTAACCCCAAAGAAAAACCCAGTAGAAATCATCCACAAACCCAACGAGCCCCCTTTGCCCCCCCACTTCCACTCCGATGTTCATCACCCTCTCAACAGACTCATAAAAAGGTTTCTCCCAACACACGCAAAGAGCACTTTTACATCGGACAGCCCGCCCCAACCTCTCTCCTTAGTACATTTTTCACCCAACCTCCATTGCCCTTTTACCCTAAAACCTCGCCCCATCATACGGGGTTTGTTCACCCACCCCCACAAACCCCCTCCCAAAAAACCCCAACCTCTCTAAGAAAACCCCAAAAAACTCTGTCCAGGGCAATCATAAGCATTCACCCAACCCTAAACCTATTTTCCCCCCCCCCGTACATCTCCCCTAGAAAACCCCAAATTTCAAACCAGCCATCCCTAAATCCTTTTTCCCCAAATTCCCCAAACTGCCCCCAAAATGTAACACTAAACCCAACACTTTCCTCATTTTTGTTGCCCAAAAACCCTTTAAAGCAAAAATCTTGTAATCCGAGCACTTTAAACCGTAATCGCACGGTAATCTTTCAAAACTCGCTTTCCCTTTTTTTTTTGGGCATAAAAAAACCCTGACACCCGTTCTTTGTGTTTCCCCACCTCCCACTACTTTAACCCACAATTTAAAAACCCCCCCCAGACAATGCCGTAAACCCCCCAATATACCAAAAAAAACGTTTTGGGAAATTTTCATGCCCGGGGTTTTTTCCCTGGCACAAACCCAAAAACTGCCCCCTCCACCTCCTCCCAAAAATTTTACAAACCCCCGATCTGTCACTGTCCTGCTCACTTTAAAACCCTATTAAAACCCTTCAACCCCAAAACCCTCCCCTCACCCCCCCCCCGCCAACCCTCCTCCACTTCTCCCTAAACCAAAAAACTGCAAACAAACTTTAAAATTTTCCTTTTTGGGTAGGGCCCTTAAACCCCCCTAAAGCCACCCCCCCCCCCCGGGACCTGCCCCCAATATACGCCAAGGTGGTCTTTTGGGCCGCCGTTCCTTAAACCCCCCTTTAAAAAAAACCCGATGGCCCCATCCCCCCCTTAAGAATCCTCCAACCCCGCCCCAACCGAATTGCCCCAAAATTTTTTTTCCCCCTTGTGGGGGAAATTTTCCCCCAACCTATTTCGCAAACGTTCCATGTCCCACTCCCCCCACCCTTTTCTCTGCATAACAGCATTTAACTGACCCTCAAGATATTTTGGGGGCCATAGCCCACCCGCCATCTCCCTTTCCCCGTAAATTTACAAATTTCGCAATTTCAACTTTAGCCCCATTTCCCACCAACCAGCAAATCCATTTCCATATTCCCAGTCTCCCCAAAAAGGGTTTTTCCCCCAATCTTCAAACCCCGAGGGTCACCCTCGTCCCCAAGTACCTCACATTTTTAATTTCCCGTATCCTGCCTAAACTCCAAACCCCCTACCCCTACCCTCAAAAATGCTATAACAGCACGATGATCAAAAAACCCCCAACGTAACCTCACCCTCTCCACAAACCTTTCCCTGCCCCAACATAAACCTATCTAACCCGGGCCCCTTATCCCCTTCGAATAAAATGTGCTCCACCCCTATCCCCAAATTCCCACCACATTTTACCACTCCAACATCTCGCAAAACATCCCGCAGAACCCCCCAAAAAACAACCCGCCCCCCCCCGGGAAACCCCAAAAACCCCTTTTCCCAATGACACAATTCCAATCCCCACCAATTTACCGTAAAAAACAGGGAAAACCTCTCAAGTGATATAAACCCGAACCTCGCGTACAAAAACCACCTTCACTCTTTGTGTTAAATAGTTTCTGGCTGTACACACCCACAAAACTAACCCTCCTGGCCCCCCAAAACCCCTCCATACCCCGACCAACCCCCCCCCCCCCCCTCCTCCCAACCCCGGATACGCAAAGGACTGGTCCCCCTTTTCCGCCACAGCCACACCTCCTTTCAACCCCAAAGCATCACAAGTAAACAACCTATAACCTTTCAAACAAAAACTCACATCCTAACCTTTTTTTTTTTTCCTCAAAAAAAAGACATCAATACTAAATCTCCTCAAAACCCACTCTAACCAACCCCCCTTTAACCCCGTTTTTTAAACCGGTTTTCATTGAAAGTTACCACCGAAATTTTTCAAGAAAGGGGGCTTTCCCCTGTCCGCTGAAAGGGTTATTGGTCCTCCTTCATAGGGCCCCGGGTTTTTCCCCCCTATCAATCCCCGTTTTCCGCCCTTTCCCAAACCCTTCCCCCGTCCCTTCCCCCCTACTTCCCATTGCCCCCCCCCTCCCCCGGACTTGCCTTTGCTACCACCCCTGCCCCCATCTTTTCCCAAAGGGCCCTGCGTGGGGTTTTAGGGGCTTCGTCCCTGTCTTGGGGTGCCCCCGCCGAAACTCTTTCGGGGGCTAACCCCCTACAAACATTTCTTCTGCAACCACTCTTTTGATGGGCCCCCACCACCACCTTGCTCTCCCCTTTTGAACCTCCCCCAATCATTCCTTCCCCGCCCTTTTTTCATCCCCTCACCCTTGTCATAACCTGACCTCACATCACTTTTCCCCACCCTGCCCGACTCTTCCAAAAAATCCCTTCCCGCACAGCCTTCCCCAAAACCCGGCCGACTACTCCCGGGATTACTAACGGGCTGTCTGACAGCGGGGTTTTTTTTTCCCTTTTTTGGGTTTTACTGGTTTTTGTTGAACATAGTCCCCCCCCCCCCCTTTCCCGGGGAAAAACCCCCTCCAAACCCCCCCTGGGCCCCGTACCCCCCCGGCCCTTCCCCCCTTCACCCTATTTAAAATCCGGCTTTTAATGGGGTACCACAGAACTGTCTCCCGACGCCTAGGGGGCCCCCGTCCCCCTGGGGGATTGTTCCACCAAAGTGCTCATAAGATCACATAAAAGGGACGGCTTTCCCCCTCCCCGCAAAAGTGTACAAAAACCTTGGTTTTATGGTTTAAAGCAATAACCCTTAAGGTATCGGCCTCCTCAGGGGCATTTTCAGTGGGAAGGGTCCTTCCGGGAACCCCAAAAATAAGGGGCCCCCCCCCACATTCCCCTGCCGTCAGTGTAAAATCCCCCTAACCACTGAACACAACTTTTTAGGCTTAGGCTTTGCCTCAAAAAGGGACATTCCTTACCTTTACCCCAAGGGAAAAAAACTTTAGACAACATGCAAGCATACTTCCACTGCCCTGTTTTTTACTAAACCGCCTTTCTTGAAATTCGTCGACGATTTGGGAGAATAGAAGTTTAGCCCCATTAAAAATTTACGAAGACCCTTTCCCTACCATTCAGTGCCACACCATACAGCTCTTCATTGGGGATGCCATAACAGTCCCTGATAATGTTTGGCAGGAGAACGTTCATCGTGGCGTTGCTTAAAGATCCTCTAACCAGCTCAATGCAGACAGTATTTATGCGCCGGTACAGTCGGTCCGCCATCTTGGTGCTAATGCTATGTTTTCCTCACCAGGTGGCGTGCAAGAGAACCTGTAGAAGCGTCCTCTCTCCCCGCAGGTCGAGAGACGAATGTGTCTGTTATTGTACTATACTGGTCGTCTGTGTTATTGTAATGTACTGGTCGTCTGTGTTATTGTACTGTACTGGTTTTCTGTGTTATTGTACTATAATGGTCTCCTGTGCTATTGTTCTGTACAGGTCTTCAGTGTTATTGTACTATACTGGTCTTCTGTGCTATTGTACTGTACTGGTCCTCGGTGTTATTCTACTTTACTGGTTTTCTGCACTATTGATCTATACTGGTCTTGTGTCACTCTACTGTACTGGTCATCTGTGTTATTGTACTGTACTGGTTACTGCGACCCCTGAATGGGTCGCAATGTATATAAATGTATATTACCTGTTCATATAATTTTATATTGCTTATATTTGCAATATTAGCTAAATCGTAAATATATTGCTTTATATTATTATTTGACTTAGTTATATTATTAGGTAGGATGTAACATTTATATATTATTCAGTGCTCATAGCTCGAGTGTTAAGTGCTTTAACGTTAAATATATCTGAGTCTTAATCTTCTGAACGTCGTCAATATGTAATGGTTGATGCATCTTACGGACAGAATATTACCCATTAAGTTTACATTGTGAGACGGCACACTTGTCACTATAGTAAAATAGTTAAAACACCAAGAATCGTTGGGATCAGTTCCATAACTAATAAATGACTCTTCTCATATATTTAAATAAAGATGTGTGATGTTACTGTGAAGTCAGGATGTGTGAAGTCACTGAGTCTCATGATGTGTGTTGTTGCTGCGAATGGTAAGACAATGTCACGGAGAGTCTTTGTTATATGATGTGATGTCACTATGTGTCTTTGACGGGATGTTGTGACGGTCATTTTAGTCGCTGAAACAAAGGACACTGTATACAGAGCAAAGGTTTCCGGTATAGGCATTGTGTCGCTCAAGATACAGTCTTAACCTTTATCTAGCTCTCTATTGTTTTTATAATTAATATAATAAATATTAGTAATAATTATTAATATCATATAATAATAATTAATAATAATTATAATAATAATAATGGAAATACTATGTATAGAAAGCCTCTATGTTATATACAGGTCATTTCAGGCATCAACCACCTCTTGGTCGGACAGCAGGACAGCAGGTGTAAGAAACATGTTCAAGTGTAAGGAAGCTCTTGTAACTTGGATCCATCCCGCGGCAGGTGTCAATACATTGGTTTCAATTACAAGTGTAATACTTACTAAATAATATTATATAATATTTTATATATTATTATATTATTATAATTATAATATATATTTTTATTATTATTATATTTATTATTATTATATTATTATTATTAGTGGTTCATCTTTAGGGTTCCCCCCATCTGTGTCCCCTCAGATGTTCTCCCTTCCCCCCCCTTCCCACTCCTACGCTCAGCAGTCCCCTACCTCCCAAGCGTGTCAGGAGTCCTCTGTGTCCCCTCAGATGTTCTCCCTTCCCCCCACTTCATTACCTACGCTCAGCAGCCCTACCATTCCCCAGCTTGTCCGGAGGCCATCTGTGTCCCTCGCAATGTTCTCCCTTCCCCACTTCCTATCCTACGCCTCAAGGCAGTCCGACCTTACCCAGGCGTGTCCAGGTGTCCATCTTGTGTCCCCTCAGATGTTCTCCCTCTTCCCCACTTCCTTGTCCTACGTCAGCAGTCCTACCTTCCAGCGTGTCCCAGGAGTCCATCTGTGTCCCCTCAGATGTTCTCCCTTCCCCACTTCCTATCCTACGCTCAGCAGTGCTACCTTCCCCAGCGTGTCCAGGAGTCCATCTGTGTCCCCTCAGATGTTCTCCCTTCCCCACTTCCTATCCTACGCTCAGCAGTCCTACCTTCCCCAGCGTGTCCAGGAGTCCATCTGTGTCCCCTCAGATGTTCTCCCTTCCCCACTTCATATCCTACGCTCAGCAGTCCTTACCTCCAGCGTGTCCAGGAGTCCATCTGTGTCCCCTCAGATGTTCTCCCTTCCCCACTTCCTATCCTACGCTCAGCAGCCCTACCTTCCAGCGTGGTCCAGGAGTCATCTGTGTCTCTCAGATGTTCTCCCTTCCCCACTCCGATCCTACGCCTCTCAGCAGCACTACCTTTCCCAGCGTGTCCAGGAGTCCATCTGTGTCCACTCAGATGTTCTCCCTTCCCCACTTCCTATCCTACGCTCAGCAGTCTTACCTTCCCCAGCGTGTCCAGGAGTCCATCTGTGTCCCCTCAGATGTTCTCCCTTCCCCACTTCCTATCCTACGCTCAGCAGCCCTACCTTCCCCAGCGTGTCTAGGAGTCCATCTGTGTCCCCTCAGATGTTCTCCCTTCCCCACTTCCTATCCTACGCTCAGCAGTCCTACCTTCACCAGCATGTCCAGGAGTCCATCTGTGTCCCCTCAGATGTTCTCCCTTTCCCACTTCCTATCCTACGCTCAGCAGTCCTACCTTCCCCAGCGTGTCCAGGAGTCCATCTGTGTCCCCTCAGATGTTCTTCCCTTTCCATTCCTATCCTACGCTTCAGCAGCCCTACTTCCCCAGCGTGTCAAAAGGAGTCCATCTGTGTCCATCTGATGTTCTCCCTTCCCACTTCTATCTACGCTCAGCAGTCTACCTTCCCCAGCGTGTCAGGAGGTTCATCGCTGTGTCCCCTCAGATGTTCTCCTTCCCCACTTCCTATCTACGCTCAGCAGCCCCTACCTTCCTCCCAGCGTATGTCAGGAGTCATCTGTGTCCTCAGATGTTCTCCCTTCTCCCCATCCTATCATACGCCTCCAGCGTCCTACCTTCCCCAGCGTGTCCCAGGAGTCCATCTGTGTCCCCTCAGTTGTTCTCCCTTCCCCACTTCCTATCCTACGCTCAGCAGCCCCTTACCTTCTCCCCAGCGTGTCCAGAGTCCTTCTGCGTCCCCACAGAGGTTCTCCCTTTTCCCCCACTTCTATCCTACGCTCAGCAGACCTACCTTCCCCAGCTGTGTCCACGGAGTCCAGTCTGTGTCCCTCAGATGTTCGCCCTTCTACTTCCTATCTCGCCTCGACAAGCCCTACCTTCCCAGCTTGTCAGGAGTTCCATCTGTGTCCTCAGATGTTCCCCTCACTTCCTATCCTACGCTCAGCAGTCCTACCTTCCCCAGCGTGGCAGGAGTCAACCTGTGTCCCTCAGTTGTTGCTCCCTTCCCCACTGTCCTTCCTACGACTCAGCAGCCTACCTTCCAGCGTGTCCAGGAGTCATCTGTGTACCCTCAGATGTTCTCCCTTCCCCACTTCCTATTCCTACGCCTCAGCAGCCCTACTTCCCAGCGTGTCCAGTGTCCATCTGTGTCACTCAGATGTTCTCCCTTCCCCACTTCCTATCCTACGCTCAGCAGCCCTACCTTCCCCTAAGCGCGTGTCCAGGAGTCAATCTGTGTCCATCAGATGTTTCTCCCTTCCCACTTCCCTATCATACGCTCAGCAGTCCTACCTTCACCAGCGTGTCCAGGAGTCCATCTGCATTGTTCAACTCAGCTGTTCTCCCTTACCACTTCCTATCCTTACGCTCAGCAGCCCTACCTTCCCGCGTTGTCCAGAGGGTCCATCTCTGTCCCCCTCAGATGGTCTCCCTTCCCCACTTCCTATCCTACGCTAGCAGTCCCTACCTTCCCCAGCGTGGTCCAGGAGTCATTGTGTCGTCTGCAGATGTTCTCCCTTTCCCACTTCCTTATCCGACGCTCAGCAGACCTACCTTCCCTAGCGTGTCCAGGAGTCCATCTGTGTCAACTAGAGGTTTCTCCGTCCCACTTCGATCCGTACGTTAAGCACCCCTACCTTCCCCAGCGTGTCCAGGTGTCCATCAAGTGTCAACTCTGATGTTCTCCCTTCCCCAATTCCAATCCCTCGCTAAGAAGTCTTTCCTTCCCCAGCGTGTCCAGGAGTCCATCTGTGTCCCCTCAGATGTTCTCCCTTCCCCACTTCCTATCCTACGCTCAGCAGCCCTACCTTCCCCAGCGTGTCCAGGAGTCCATCTGTGTCCCCTCAGATGTTCTCCCTTCCCCACTTCCTATCCTAGCTCTGCAGCCTTACCTTTTTCCCCAAGCGGTGTCCAGGAGTCTCATTCTGTGTCCTCTCAGATGTTCTCCCTTCCCCACTTCCTATCCTACGCTCAGCACCCCTACCTTTCCCATCTTGTCCAGGAGTCCATCTGTGTCCCCTCAGATGTTCTCCCTTCCCCACTTCCTATCCTACGCTCAGCAGCCCTACCTTTCCCAGCGGTCCTGGAGTCCTTCTGGTGTCCCTAAGATGTTCTCCTTCCCCACTTCTATCCTACCTCAGCGCCCTACCTTTCCCTGCGTGTCCAGGAAGTCCATCTGTGTCCCTCTGATGTTCTCCCTTCCCCACTTCCTATCCTACGCTCAGCAGCCCTACCTTTCCCAGCGTGTCCAGGAGTCCATCTGTGTCCCCTCAGATGTTCTCCCTTCCCCACTTCCCAGGTCCGTGGTTTCAGGTATACACCCTTCACCACTTCTCTGAGGTCAGCAGTCCCACCCCAGGTCCGTGGTTCCAGGTATACAACCCTTCACCACTTCCCTGAGGTCAGCAAGTCCCACCCCAGGTCCGTGGTTCCAGGTATTCACCCCTTCTCACTTCCCTGAGGTCTGCTGTCCACCCCAGGTTCCGTGGTTCCAGGTTATACACCTTTCACCACTTCCATGAGGTCAGCAGTTCCACCCCAGGCCGTGGTTCCAGGTATTCACCCTTCACCCACTTCCCTGAGGTAAGCAGTCCACCCGGGTCCGTGGTTCAGGTATTCACCCTTCACTCCACTTACCCTGAGGTCATGCTGTCCCACCCCAGGTCCGTGGTTCAGGGGAATTTCACTCCTTCACACTTCCATGGGTCAGACAAGTCCCACCCCAGAGTCGTGGTTCCAGGTATTCATCCCTTCACCACTTCCTTAGAGTCAGCTGTCGCACACCCCGGGTCGTGGTTCCAGGTATACAACCTTCACCACTTCCCTGAGGTCAGCAAGTCTCACCCCAGGGTCTTGGTTCCAGGTATTCACCCTTCGCCACTTCCCTCCCCAGGTCTGACAATAGTCCACCCAGGTCCGTGTTTCCAGGTATCACCCTTCACCACTCCTGTGGGTCAGCCGGGGGGGGGGCAAGGTTTCAGTACCCACCCAGGTCGGTGGTTACAGGGTGATACAACCTTCACCACTTCCCTGAGCGTCAGCAGTTTCAGCAGCCTTGAATTACTGTCCATATAAGATATTACTACACAAGTGTTATTAATATCAGTTTATTACAGGGAAGGAGTTATTAAGAGGAGGACACACAGGTAATTGTGCTCTTGTATAACATCCTCCTGGACAGACCGCGAAACGTCTCTGGAATACCTGTGACAAGAGAGATTCTCTGTTTTCACAGTTCGTCCAACAAGAACTGGCCCTAGTGAAAATCTGAGAACATATATTATATTTAATATGTAACTCTATGTCGATGTTAAATTATTCGTTTATTTTAGTTGTTGTAAGTGTGTTTGTGAACGTTTTTATGTGCGAATATTTGTGTGGGTGTCGTGAATCCTTTTTGCTCCCTGCATTGATAATTGTAATTAATTGTTTTCAGTTATCTTTTTGCCTCGTTATTGATCTTTATTTTTCACAGTACGCCTAGGTCACAAGCTCGCACTCATTCTATACACTCAGTTCTGGATTTCCACAGACACATCCTACACACACAACTACACACAACACATGCAGACGCACGAATAAAGGCAAACACACACACAAAATCCGTTCTGTATCATACATAACATACATTTATTCAAACAGAGGAATTTATAATCCTCTCTTTTCATTTTTACAGTATATAAAACAAATACACACGTTTACCCACACCTTACACTTTTAACCTCTACGCGCCAACCGCACACACCCCCCACTCCCCCCACAAACACACATGTACACATCAATATTTAAATAACGTGTGCAAACACTGACACTCCTTCAGGAAGAGGAGGACGGAGTCACCATTGGAGAAAGACTCTTGTCTACACAGACACAACTGTAAGTTAATCAAAACTCTCAAGTTCGACACATAACTAATTAATTATATTGAGCTCATCACCACACAAAACTCTTAAGACTGAACAAGTATTGGATATACACTCACTAGCACACTTACACTGAGTTTACAGTCAGTAGTATATGTCTCATCAAGACTTCACACAATACAGTGATACAAACAAAGACTAAGTCGTATAACACTAAGATATTCTACATGTGTTGGACAAAATTCCTTCACATCTTAGACTGCAGAAGCAAACCTTATCGCCCTCACACTGAGTGCTAACACTAAACCCACTTTAAAGATAAACGCTGGTTAAAATATATTGATCATATCATAACTTTCCATTAAGTTAAGTGTTCTCAGTGTAAACATATTTGTTGAAAAATATCTTATTCAGTGCATATTCCCCCCATGTGAATCCCCCCCAAGATCCCTTATACGGTGAACAGAAGTGTGTGTTATAACAGTCAAATGTTTGCGTATTGTTGAAACTATGAAGCGTGTTGATGTAGAATTATAGATCTAAGTTTTTAATTATATCTATTAGTTAGTAAACTTCAGTCTTCAAAGGTCTAGCTTTGTGTCACACTTTGGCTTTAATACACTTAACACCTGCCAGACACAGTGTTAGGAATTGTAAAAATATGTAGGCAATGTGAACCAGTAGTAGTTGTGTATTGTTTGCTGAGTATACTAGGAAAAGTTATTATCAGAACTGTGATTTACAAGGTTGATGCGAAGACAGAGTTTAAGTAATGAAGAAACAGAGACTAAACGGGGAAGGTGATGTATGGATCAACATAATTTACCACAAGTTAAAATAGCAAGAAAACGCATGTTGCAAAATAGATATATTTTTTGTTGAAAGTTTTGAAAAGACAGCACAATAACATATAAGTTCATAGAACAGCAGTATACCCAGACAAACATTGACTCGAAATTTGCCAGGTGAAAGTAACAGGCTGATAAAGTTTTTATCAGATCGAGACTACTATGATAAGTTTTATTCTGGAGAGAGATTATTTTTGTGTGTTATTTATTGTGTTATTGTATTAATATCATATAGAGGAGTATAAATGGTGGATGTGAGGTGGGGATATGAGTTTGAGAATTGTTAGTAAATGTTTTGGGAATTTTGATCGACATAATTGTCTGGAAGACATGATGACAATTGTAGGAGAAACTATCGTTTCGAAGATGTCTTAGGAAAATACAACATAAAAAGTAACAACCCCCCCCCCCCCCCCCCCCCCCCCCCCCCCCCCCCCCCCCCCCCCCCAACCCCCCCACCCACCCATCATATACAAGAATGACACTTGGAAGATAAAATTAACGTGACAAGTAAGAAAAGTTCATGTGACATAATAAAAAAGAGCATCGTAAACTCACAGAAGACAATAACAAAAATAAAAAAAAGATATTTCAAAACACGTTAAGAACTGCAACTATACATAGAAAATTACAGGAATATAATGAAACAATACAGTAATACACCAAGTACAATACTTTTAAAAAAACGTGGTTACACAAGAAATTTCTGTTATTAAAATGAAACAAATAAACAAAAAAAAAAACTTAGAGCAGTAATTGTAATACATAAAAACAATTCATTAACTCGGAGAGTAATACGCAACACTCGAGAACTGTACCGTTAAATAACACAAATACAGTAACATTACAACACAACAGCAACACTCAAGTATCGTTACAAACAACATTTTTATAACAATACGTATAAAAATGGAACAGAGGTTAACTTACTATGTAAATAAAAATGAGGTAGTAGACATTAAGAAGACCTTCCAGTCAGTTAATACTATGGTCCGCTGATGAAATTTCTTTAGTCAGGGAGATCGAAGGTCCCTGAGTTGAAGGTTCTATCTTCTTCATCCAGAATTTATTGTTTTTTTGAGCGTGGTGAGTGTTTGTTTACAATGTTTTTCATAATTACAGAAGGATGTCAGAGAAGTTGAAGATGAGGGAACCCCTATCCGAGGACGGATTTAATATTTCTTTTCATAGCACTCTTTACCTTGGAAGATAATTTGCAGGCGTCTATACTTTTACTTTATCTAATTACAAGCGTTGATTTTTGCCTTTCCATCATTAATTGTAGAGGTGAACGTATGATCAGGTCGAAATACCACTTGTGTTTTGAGCTGAAGTTGTTGTTCACTGTGTCAGGTTAGTGTTGTTCGTAGTGACATGTTTGTAGAGTCATCTCTACATATAAAAACATCAGTACCGGAGGATGTAAACAATGCCCGATCACTAAGTAGATAAAAACATATAATTCACATTCATGAACAATGTGTCATGTTTAATAGGTAAACCTGAGGAAGGCTTCAATAGGATTAGCATGAATTTATTTAGGTACTGGTTAGTAGGTTATCTTTAAGAAGTTGCCGGATTTTTTCTTCATTGTTTCTTCTTCGTCAATTGTTATAAATATGTCTCTGTAGAACTCAAGAAACTGGCCTTTTCAATCGACTTCCAACTTTCAATGTTTTTGTACGATAACGAGAAACATATCATGGAACATTTGGCATGTTAACATGTCCTTTCGACCAAAAATTAGTGAAATCAATAACATTATCCTGGAATGAACTGAAATATCTTTCAAAACACTGAGTAGCAAGCTTCAAAGCTTCAAAAAACTGCCAACGATAATTCGATGACGTTGGACACCGACATGTAAGTGTGTCGATGCCGGATTGGACTCGTTTATGTAAAAGGTAAGTGTGCGAATTTTATTCTCCTAAGTCAACACAACACAACACACATTCCACACACGGGGAGGAATAATCATCGGGATTATCCTAGTACTTCGGTATTGATATGTAACATACTTGTCTAACTGTCAGGTATCTTTTTAACGAAACATTTCTCCATACACAAGATCAATGATGCTGCTCCTCTGTATTACACTGAAGAAAGGTCTACCAACACTGTCTTCTTGCACATCTACTGTCATGTGAGTTAGATATATTTCGAATAAAGATTTGTCAGTTATGGTATACCCTTATAATATTTCTACTTAAGTATTATCCAGCTGATCAAGAGTTACTACGACAAATTGTTTATCTTCCGTCCAGCTGATCAAGAGTTACTACGACAATGTTTTATTTCCGTCCAGTTGATCAAGAGTACTACGACAATGTTTATCTTCCGTCAGCTGATCAAGAGTTACTTAGGACAATGTTTATTTTCAGTCCAGCTGATCAGAGTTACTACGACAATGTTTATCTTCCGATCCAGCTGATCAAGAGTTACTACGGGAAAATGTTTATCTTCCGTCCAGCTGATCAAGGTTTCTTCAGTGTTCTCGCTTGTACAATTATTGTAGTTCTACTTTACATTGAGGTATTTTACTGCCTCTAACCTGTCTCCTGCTCTTGTAATAAGTGTTTCATCATCCTATTTGTCACTAGTTCTGCCAGTGTTGGTAAATCTGTCTTTCAGTCCGCTGCCACTGTTTTCCAGCTGTTAATTTATTTTTACAATCCCTCTTTCCCCCGCTCGCCTAGTATATTTGAAGATTTTTTAGAAGTTCCCAATAGGGTAAATTTCAATATGTGTACGGTCCAGGTCACCAACACCAGTGACCATTGTATCATTTGTTCACAGGTCACAACACCTTTGCCCAATGTATCATTGTCACAGGCCACTAACACTCGTGCCCAATGTATCATTGTTCACAGGCGGCCACAACACCAGTGCCCATGTATCATTGTTCACAGGCCACCAACACCAGTGCCCAATGTATCATGTTCACAGGCACACCAACACCAGTGCCATGTATCATTGTTCACAGGCACCAACACCCGTGCCCAATGTATCATTAGTTCACAGGTTCACAAACATCAGTGCTCTATGTATCATTGTTCACAGGCCACCACCACCAGTGCCCTATGTTCATTGTTCACAGGCACCAACAACCAGTGCCTATGTATCCATTGTTCACAGGTCACAACACCAGTGCTCTATTGGATCATTGTTCACTGGCACAACACCAGGCACTATGTATCACTGTTCACAGGTCACCAACACCAGTGCCATACTGTAAACATTGTTCACAGGATCACCACACAGTGCCCTATGTATCACTGTTCACAGGCCACCAACACCAGTGCCCTATGTAACATTGTTCACAGGTCACCAACACCAGTGCTCTATGTATCACTGTTCACAGGCACAAAACACCAGTGCACTTATGTATCACTGTTCACAGGTCACCAACACCAGTGCCCTATGTAACATTGTTCACAGGTCACCAACACCAGTGCACTATGTAACATTGTTCACAGGTCACCAACACCAGTGCACTATGTAACATTGTTCACAGGTCACCAACACCAGTGCACTATGTAACATTGTTCACAGGTCACCAACACCAGTGCACTATGGTAACATTATTCACAGGTCACCATACCAGGGCCTATGTAACATTGTTCTAGGGTCACCAACACCAGTGCCCTTGTAACTATGTTCACAGGTCACCAACACAGTGCCCTGTGTAAACATTGTTCACAGGTCACCAACACCAGTGCACTATGTAACACTTCACAGGTACACCAACACCAGTGCCCTTTGTTCAAAAGTTCAAAGGTCACCAAACACCAGTGCCCTATGCTAAACTGGCTCAAGGTCACAACACCAGTGCCCTATGTAAAACACTGTTCACAGTCACGTCTCCAACACATTGCCCTATGTAACAATACTATGTTCACAGGTCACCAACACCAGTGCCCTACTGTAACACTGTTCACAGGGGTCACCCCAACACCAGTGCCCTATGTAACACTGTTCACAGCGTCACCACACAGCTGCCCTATGTAACTCTGTTCACAAGGTCACACAACACAGTGCCTATGCTAACACTGTTCACAGGTCACCAACACCGTGCACTATGTATCACTGTTTCACAGGTCACCACACCAGTGCGCTGTGCTTTACAATGTTACAGGCCCACAAACACCAGTTCCCTATGTAACACTGTTCACGGGTCGAACAACAACCAGTGCCCTTGTAACACTGTTCACAGGCACCAACACCAGTGCGCTATGTACACTGTTCACAGGTCACCAAACACCAGTGCCCTATGAACACTGTTCACGGGAGTCACACACCAGTGCCATATGTAACACTGTTCACAGGGTTCACCAACCACCAGTGGCCCTGGGTAACACTGTTCACAGGTCACCAACACCAGTGCACTATGTAACACTGTTCACAGGTCACCAACACCAGTGCACTATGTAACACTGTTCACAGGCCACCAACACCAGTGCCCTATGTAACATTGTTCACAGGTCACCAACACCAGTGCGATATTGTACCACTGTTCACAGGTTCACCAACCCAGGTGCACTATGTTTAACATTGTTACATTAGGCCACATTTCAAAATCTCTCTCCTCTACACTCTCTCTTCAAGAGTTTTCATACACAATTATTAGAACCACTTTAAGCATCCGACCCTTATTTAATCCACATTATCTTGAATTATGCATTTATATTCCTTTTTGTCTCATTCCAGAACTGATCGATTGTGGTTTATATATCAATATTAAAGGTCAAAGTTTTCCACTTAAACTACTTTGTACATTATGATATTCATTTATTGGAAGTTTATTTGAGACATTAACCAAGGACGTGTTCGGGCAGGAGACGTGTTCGACAGGAGACGTGTCAGCAGGAGACGTGTCGGCCAGGAGGACGTGTCGGCCAGGAGACGTAGTCAGCCTGGAGAAGTGTCGGCCAGGAGAGTGTCGGCCAGGAGACGTGTCAGCCAGGAGACGTGTCGGGCCAGGAGACGTGTCGGCCTGGAGACGGTGTCGGCCAGGAGAGTGTCGGCCAGGAGAGTGTCGGCAGGAACGTGTCAGGCCAGGAGACGTGTCGGTCAGGAGACGTATGGCAGGAGGACGTGTCAGCCAGGAGCGTGTCAGCCAGGAGACGTGGCGGCCAGGAAGACGTGTTCGGCCAGGAGGAGTGTCGGCCAGGAGACTGTCAGCCAGGAGACGTGTCGGCCAGGAGACGGTGTCGGCCAGGAGGACGTGTCAGCCAGGAGACGTGTCGGCCAGGAGAGTGTCAGCAGGAGACGTAGTGTCGGGCCAGAGAGGGACGTATCGGCCCGGAGACGTGTCGGCCAGGAGACGTGTCGGCCAGGTGACGTAGTCGGCCAGGGAGTCGTGTCGGCCAGGGAGACGGGTCGGTCAGGAGACGTGTGCCGGTCAGGAGACGATGTCGGCCAGGAGGTTGTCAGCAGGTGACGTTGTTCAGCAAGGAGACGTGTCGGCCAGAGACCGTGTCAGCCAGGAGACGTGTCAGCCAGTGACGTGTCGGGCCAGGGTGGACGTGTCGGCCAGGAGAAGTGTCGGCAGGAGAGTGTCGGCAGGAGACGTGTCGGCCAGGAGAGTGTCAGCCAGGGACGTGTCGGCCAGAGACGTGTCAGCCAGGAGACGTGTCAGCAGGAGAGTGTCGGCCAGAGACGTTCGGCCAGTACTGTAAGATTGCTTCTGATAAAATTTTTTGTCTTCCCCCCCCCCCTAAATCAGGTATTTTGATTATTAAATTTTGTGAGAGTTTTTGTTTATGTTTGTAATATGTCAATGATTTTCTGTCACTAAAAATTTTTCTCATTTGAAGATCTTTAAAATACTGTAACATGTATTTATTGAAAGGTCAAATTATGCTGTTGAATCTGTTAAAGATTGTTTACCATATGACTAACACAGTTGGGAAGTAATGTTAATACTAAAGCATTTATTGAAGTATAACTTATAATGACTTTTCACTGTTGGTAAGAATACCTTCATGAAACTACCGTTAACTACTGAACTATGTGACTTGGTCCTGCTGGAAGGAAAACCTTAAAACTACGTAATACTGAACTATAGTGACTTGTGTCCTGCTGGAAGGAAAACTTAAAACTACCGTATACTACTGAACTATAGTACTTGAGTCCTGCTGGAAGGAAACTATAAAACTACCGTTACTACTGAACTATAGTGACTGAGGCCTGCTGGAAGGAAACCTATAAAACTACGTAAAACTACTGAAACTATAGAGACTTGAGTCCTGCTGGAAGGAAAACTATAAAACTACCGTAACTCTGAACTATAGGTGACTTGAGTCCTGCTGGAAAGGAAACCTATAAAACTACGGAACTATGAACTATAGTGACTTGAGTCCTGCTGGAAGGGAAACCTATAAAACTACCGTAACTACTGAACTATAGTGACTTGAGTTCCTGTTGGAAAGGAAACCTATGAAACTACGTCCCCCCCCCCCTAAACTACTGAAACTCAAGTACTTGGAGGTCTGCTGAAGGAAAAACGCCTATTTAAACTACCGTAACATACTGAACAATAGTGACTGAGTCCTGTGGAAGGAAACCTATAAAACTACCGAACTACTGAAAACTACTAGTGACTTGCGAGTCTGTTGGAAGAAACCTATGAAACTACCGTAACTACTGATACCTATAGTGACTTGAGTCCTGCTAGAAGGAAAAACTATGAAACTACCGTAACTTACTGACTATAGGTGACTTGTTCCTGGTGGGAAGTGAAACCTATGAAACTACCGTAACTACTGAAACTATGTGACTTTGAGTTCCTTGCTGGAAGGAAAGCTATGTGAAACTACCGTAACTACTGGAACTATAGTTGACTTGAGTCCTGTTGGAAGGAAAAAACATATGAAACTACCGTAAACTGCTGAACTATAGTGACTTGGAGTCTGCTGTTAGGAAACCTATAAAAAACTACCGTAACTACTGAACTTAGTGGACTTGAGGTCCTGGATATGGAAGGAAAACTATAAAACTTCCGTAACTACTGGAAACTATAGTGACTTGGTCCTGCTGGAAGGAAATATAAATACCGTAAATACCATGAACTATAGTGGACTTGAGTCTGTGAAGGAAAACCTATAAAACTACCGTAACTTACTGACTATAGTGACTGAGTCCTGCTGGAAGGAAACCTATAAAACTACCGTAACTACTGAACTATAGTGACTTGAGTCCTGCTGGAAGGAAACCTATAAAACTACCGTAACTACTGAACTATAGTGACTTGAGTCCTGCTGGAAGGAAAACCTATAAAGCTACCGTTAACTAATGAAACTATAGTGACTTGAGTCTGCTGGAAAGGTAACCTATAAAATACCGTAACTACTGAAACTATAGTGGACTTGAGTCCTGCTGGAAGGAAACCTATAAAACTACCGTAACTACTGAACTATAGTGACTTCAACCTTGTTTGGAAGAAACATGAAGACTGTTGTAGCTACTGAAGCATTGTACACAAGTTACGTCGCATAAATAGGTTGTTTGCATTTCACTGTATTTTTTTCGTTGGTAAACAAACAAGGAATAACGAAAATAATTAGTTTCATATATTTTTCACAAGTGTAACTTTGGTTGCAGTCTGTGCTAGTGAAACAGATCAAAGCCGTACACAGCCTGTCTAGTGAAACAGCTCACAGCCGTACAAGCCAGTGCTAGTGAAAACAGATCAAAGCAGTACACAGTCTGCGCTAGTGAAACAGATCAAATCAGTTACACAGCCCTGTGCTAGTGATAACAGATCAAAAGCCGTACAAGCCTGTGCTACCTGTGCTAGTGTAAAACAGATCAAAGGCCGTTACACGCAGCCTGTTGCTAGTGAAACAGATCAAAATGCAGTACACATGTCTGCGTAGTGAAACAGATCAAAGCAGTACACAGCTGTGCTAGTGAAACAGATAAAAGCCGTACACAGCCTGTCGCTAGTGAAAAGTCAATGCAGTACACAGCCTGTGCTAGTGAATCAGATCAAACAGTACACGCCTGTGCTAGTGAAACAGATCAAAGCAATACACAGTCTGTGCTAGTGAACAGATCAAAGCAATACACAGTCTGTGCTAGTAAACAAATCAAATGCCCGTACACAGCCTGCTGCTAGTGAAACAGTGATCTCAAAGCAAAAACACAGTCTGTGCTAGTTGAAAACAGATCAAAGCCAATACACAGTCTGTGCTAGTGAAACAGATCAAAGCCGTACACAAGCATGTGCTAGTGATACAGATCAAAAGCAATCACAGCCTGTGCTAGGGAAACAGATCAAAGCAATACACAGTCTGTGCTAGTGAAACAGATCAAAGCAGTACACAGTCTGTGCTAGTGAACAGTCAAAGCAGAGTTACACCAGTCTGTTGCTATTGAAACAGATCAAAGTCGTACACAGCCTTGTGCTAGTGAAAAGATCAAAGGCAGTACACAGCCTGTGCTTAGTGAAACGATCAAGCGTACTCTGCTGTGCTAGTGTAACAGATCAAGCAGTACACAGCCTGTGTAGTTCGAAACAGATCAAAGCAATACACAGTTGTGCTAGTTGACAAGATCAAAGCTGTTACACAGGCCTGTGCTAGCTGAAACAGATCAAAGCAGTACTCAGCCTGTGCTAGTGAAACAGATCAAAGCAATACACAGCTGTGCTAGTGAAACAGATCAAAGCTAATACACAGTCTGTGCTTGTGAACAAATCAAAGCCGTACACTGCCTGTGTAGGTGAAAAAACAGATCAAAGCAAAAAACCACAGTCTGTGCTAGTGTGAAACAGATACAAGCAATACACAGTCTGTGCTAGTGAAACAGATCAAAGCCGCCGTTCACAGTCTGTGCTAGTGAAAACAGATTCAAAGCAGTTTCACAGCCTGTGTAGTTGAAACAGATCAAAGCGGACACAGCAGTGCTAGTGAATGAAACAGATCAAAGCAGTTACACAGTCTGCGCTTGTGAATCAGATCAAAAGCAATACACAGTCTGTGCTAGTGAAACAGATCAAAGCATATACACAGTCTGTGCTAGGTGAAACAGATCAAAGCTGTACCCACAGCCTGTGCTAGTTGAAAACAGATCAAGCATACACAGTCTGTGCTAGTGAAAACAGATCAATGCAATACACGCCTGTGCTAGTGAAACAGATCAAAGAAGTACACAGCCTGTGCTAGTGACAGATCAAGCAATACACTTTCTGTGCTAGTGAAAACAGATCAAGCAATACAGACAGCCTGTGCTAGTGAAACAGATCAAAGCCTACACAGCCTGTGCTAGTAAACTGATCAAAGCCGTACACAGCCTGTGCTAGTGAAACTAGATCAACGCCATTACCAGCCTGTGCTAGTGAAACAGATCAAAGCCGTACACAGTGTTAGACAGAATTGTAAAATATATTTATGAAAAACATTGAACAATTTAAAAAATAAAAGAAATGCTTTTTGCAAAGAACAAGACTTCTAGTACTAGGCTTTCAAATGTGTATTAGAGAAAGAAATTGAAAAAAAAATCAGTACCGTAGACAGTAACAATGAGAGGAACTAACCAGGTTGAAGGAATGGCTACCGAAATTGTTTTGGTGGACAGATCGAGACTATCATGATGGTCGACTTTATTACCTGAGACTATCATGATAGTCGACTTTATTACCTGAGACTATCATGATGGTCGACTTTATTACCTGAGAGTTACTGATTTTTGGTGTGTATTGTGGATAGGTTTATTTGGTTAAATATCTTGAATTAGAGAAAAGTACAGATAAGAGAAATGGATTCTGGAATATGTTAAGTGAATGTGTTGCGAATGTTGAGTGATGTAAGAGACATGAATGTTAGTGTGGGAGACTGTGAGGGAAAAGTTCAATAGAGAGGGTATAGAAGGAATATATATAGTATCAGTAGTTTCACTGCCGGCTTCTAGTTAAGGTAGGGTAAGTCAATCTCCCGTTTTTCCCGCCTTTTCTCCCCCTCCCTGAAATTGATAGTTTGTCTGCCGGCTACTAGTTAAGGTAGGGTAAGTCACGCTCCCGTTTTTCCCGCCTTTTCTCCCCCTCCCTGAAATTGATAGTTTGTCTGCCGGCTACTTGTTAAGGTAGGGTCAGTCTAGCTCCCGCTATCCCTTCCCCTCCCTCTTCTCCCCCCCCCGAAAGGTGACGTGTGGGGCTCTGGTTAAACAGTAAATCACTAGACTCACAGCTCCCAACTCTACTGTAAGTACATGCTTGCCTTGTATTCTAGTGGATTTATTGGTTGAAAGCTTCACTTTTGACCAATAATAAACTTAGTCCGTTCAGTCTTGCTCTAGGTTGACTGTTGTAATAATCACCACATCTTTTAGGTATTGTACACTACCATGAAGAGTGATTATTTAAGCAGTGGGTAACCTGTCTATCTTTCCAGCTTGGATGTCAGAGAGGGTCACCTGGCAATCAACGAGTAGAACGGATGGAGTTGGACTAACGTCCAGAGACTTCGCCAATTTGATCTCACTACCTGTGCTCCTGTATGAAATTGCAGGACGTAACTCCACAGCATTGCAGCGGTAAAGAACCTGCTTTCCTGTCTTCGGGATAGAATACTCACTGGTATACTGTGAAGAACTAGCCAGTGGATGGTCACCAACACCTGCGATCCCCCCCACTTATCATCAGCAACGGCTACGGTTTCAACAACAGTGTCACCAACACCAGACACCATTGTAGATATTAGTGTTGAGTTCAAATGTTATTTTATTCATTTCATTTTTCATTTTTCTTTCAAATAGGATATACCTTTCATGTTTTGTTGTTTTATGTTTGATTTAATAAATAGTGTTTATCTTTGTGAATTATTATTTCTTTTTCTATTCATTAATTTTCCTGAGGAGGAGCCAGCCTGAGTAATACTGTCTGAAGTTGTTACAGGGCTGAGTAAGCCTTCACAGTGGACCTGGAGAGTGTGTAGTGTGGACCTGGTAAGAATGTAGTCTGGACCTGGTGAGTGTAGTGTGGACCTGGTGAGAGTGTAGTATGAGCCTAGTGAGAGTGTAGTCTGGACCTGGTGAGTGTAGTTTGGACCTGGTGAGAGTGTAGTCTGAACCTGGTGAGAGTGTAGTGTGAACCTAGTGATGGTGTAGTGTGGACCTGGTGAGAGTGTAGTGTGGACCTGGTGAGAGTGTAGTCTGGACCTGGTGAAAGTGTAGTCTGGACCTGGTGAGAGTAGTGTGAACCTCGTGATAGTGTAGTGTGGACCTGGTGAGAGTGTAGTCTGGACCTAGTGAAAGTGTAGTCTGGACCTGGTGAGAGTGTAGTGTGAACCTCGTGATTGTGTAATGTGGATCTGGTGAGAGTGTAGTGTGGACCTGGTGAGAGTGTAGTGTGGACATGGTGAGAGTGTAGTCTGGACCTCGTAGTGTAGTGTGGACTTGGTGAGAGTATAGTGTGGACCTGTTGAAAGTGTAGTGTGGACCTGGTGAGAGTGTAGTCTGTACCTGGTGAGAGTGTAGTGTGGACCCGGTGAGAGTGTAGTCTCGACCTAGTGAGTGTAGTATGGATCTGGTGAGAGTGTAGTGTGGACCGGTGAGAGTGTAGTCTCGACCTAGTGAGTGTAGTTTGGACCAGTTGAGAGAGTAGTGTGGACCTGGTGATAGTGTAGTGTGGACCTGGTGATAGTGTAGTGTGGACCTGGTGATAGTGTAGTGTGGACCTGGTGAGAATGAAGTGTGCACCTGGGGATAGTGTAGTGTGGATCTGGTGATAGTGTAGTGTGGACCTGGTGATAGTGTAGTGTGGACCTGGTGATAGTGTTGTGTGGACCTGGTGATAGTGTAGTGTGAACCTGGTGATAGTTTATTGTGGACCTGGTGAGGGTGTAGTGTGAACCTCGTGATAGTGTAGTGTGGACCTGGTGATAGTGTAGTGTGGACCTGGTGAGAGTGTATTCTGGACCTGGTGGGGGTTGAATGTGGACCTGGTGAGGGGTAGTGTGGACCCTTGGGGAAAAGGGGTAGTTTTTCGACCTTGGTGAGGGGTTGTAGTGTGGCCCTGGTAGAGTTTTGTTTTTGGACCGGGGAGTGTATGTGGACCGGGTAAATTGAGGTGGCCCGGGGGTGGGGGTTTGTATTTGTGAACCTCGTGAGAGTGTAGGGGTTGGACCTGGTGAGAGTGTGTTTTGGCCCTGGTGGAGTGTAGTCTAAACCTGGTGAGAGTGTAATTTGGACCGGGGTTGAGAGTGTATCTGCCCCTTTGGTTAGAGTGTAGTGGGGAACCTGGTGAGAGTGTAGTGTGGCCCTGGTGAGATTGTTTTTTAAACCTGGTGAGAGTGTGGGTCTGGACCTGGGAGGGGTGTAGTCTGGACCTAGGGGAGGAGTGTGGGACCTGGTGAGATTGTATTTGGGCCCCGGTGAAAAGTTTTGTGGGGAAATTCTGGTGAGAGTGTAGTCTGGCCCGGAGAGGTGTAGTCGGCCTGGGAAGTTTTGTTTGGACCGGGTGGATTGTATTTGGGGCCTGGTGATGTTTTGTCTGGACCTGGTGAAAATGTAGTCGGGACATGGGAGATTTTAAGTGGGGGCCCGGGTTTGGAGAGTGACGTTTTAGCCCGGGTGAGAGTGTGTGTGGACCGGGTTTAAAAGAGTACGGGTTGGCCCTTGTGAGATTTTATTGGGACCTGGTGAGAGTTTTTTTTGTGGACCTTTTGAGAGTGTTTCGGGACCGGGGTGTTGTAGCCCGGGGACCTGGTGGGGAGTTTTTTAAAGCACTTGACAGATTGATCCTTTTTTGTTGAAGTTCTTAAAATTGTGAAATCACTGCATAAAAAAATAAGGGGACAAAATTTTACATGTAGATGGTCTTTAAGCAGAAAAGTAAGACTTGGTTAAAGTTAATTTTTTCACGTCTATTATTGAGTTAATGAATTTAAATTTTCCAAACAAAACTACCCCATTTAAAAAAAATTTTTTTCGGAATGTTTTTGTCATCTACCCAAAAAGATAATGTTAAGTTTTTAGAAAAAAACCCTTTAGAAAAAAATAAATGAAAACAAGAATTGGGCCTCTCAAAAATTTTTTACAGTCCCCGGCAATATTTGCCCGTTAATTGAATTAAAAACAAAATTTAAAATAAAATACCATGAACTTTCCCGTACATTTAAAACTTTATTTACCTACTACACCCAAGAAAATAATTACTTTTTGCAATTAATTAACAAACAAAAAAAAATGTAATATTAATCACCCTGTTCTGGACAAAAAAACTGACAATTTAAATTAAACGTAAGTAGTCAACACTAAATTTTAATATAATTTTGCACGTGAAGCGTTTAAAAACCCCAGGGGAGCTATGAAAGCCCACACGGGGGTAAAAGGAAACCAATTAAATGTCAAATTTAGCTCTTTAGTGCGACACTCAGTTCCTATTTTTATTTTAACTTTATGGGGAACCCCTGTGAAATTTTGGTCATGCCACGAGAGTAAGAAAAAAGAAAACAGGTTGAGAGGGGGGAGGGGGGAAAAAAAATTTAAAAAGGGCTGGGAAAATGATGAAAAAAACTTTTCTTGCTTATATTAGATATTGGTTGATTAACTGCCCACTACTTTTCTCTTGGTCTGACTGGAAGCTTGATTGGGGGGGGTGGAAAAAATGCTGGATTTAAGCAATGAGGATCCTTTTTTGGACCATTCCCCAATTTCCAAAAAATTTTTAAAATTTTGGGAAAGGCTGGATTTCCAAGCTTCCCGAAAAAGTGTTACTGAAAAGGGAAAAAACCTAAAAAGGGTTTCCAAAAATGTTTAGGGAAATTCCCTTCAAAATCCATGGCAGAAGCCCTCCAAACTTTCTTCAGCACTCGGGTTTAAAAACCCCACAAAATGAAACGAACAAATTTTGGAAAACCCAACCCCTCCCCCATGAACCCGATTTTTTGATCTGGTTAATAAGGGGAACAGGGGAAACCCCTTGCCTTTCCGGGAATTAACCCCCTTTTCCCAAAATACCATTCTCCATTTTTTTCCCCCCAAAATATCATTTCACAACCAAAAACTTTGCCTTGAAGCCAAAATGAAAGCCTTAAGGGAAATTTGGGTAAATTAGTCATACGCACACTCTTTCCAAATTATATTCGTTGAAAGGTTTGTTCACCAAACCATGGTGAGCTTTTTAGTGCTGCTGTTGCCCTACAGATTTATGGGTCTCAAAAAAATTGGAGCACCCTTTAATAACGGGCCCTCTAACCTTTCAAACGAACTATTTGTCATACTCCTTGCATGAAATGGTCCATGGGGAAATTTAAACTTGAACTTTTAATTGTAACTGAAATTTTCCCGTTAAACAATAAAAGTTCTCAACTCATTAAGAATAAATTGTGGGGTTTCTTGGGGTTTAGAAGCCGACACAGGCAAGGTAGGATTGTGGACAGTGGAGTCAGAGGGAAAAATGCTGTGGAAATTTCCCTTTTACAAATTGGTCTTAAAAATTTTATGACAGAAAATGATAAACTGGGTAAGCTGTATGCTTTCCAAAAAGGGGGGTAATTACAATTTTTTGGCTTGTTTGGGTTTGCAAATTTGAGAACAAAATAACGAAAGAACTTTAATTGAATTTTTTTGACTTAAGCTCCGGGGATTGACACAAGTCGTCCCTTTTTCATCAATTTTATCATGCAGGGGGAGCCACGTTATGGTGCAACCCCCGGCCCCGGGTGGGTTTCAAGTATCTTTGGCGGTTTAAAAAATCACCCCCAGATGTAACCCAAACGAAAAAATCCCCACCCTGCGTCATTTTGTTTCTGGGGGGTGTGATTAAATTAATGAAAATTTAAGACAACTCACCCCAGAAATGTTCAAGATATGTCAAAATTTTTTATCCACAGTGGTATATTTACAGACCATTCTGGGAAAAAACTCTGATATGCACTCTGTAAAAAAGGATTACCACGTGCGGGGGGTGTTGTGGGGGTTTTGTTGGGGTGTGTGGTGTTTGGGGTGTGGGGGTGTGTTTTGTGTGTGTGTTTTTTGGGGTGTGTGCTTGTGTGCTTGTTTTTCGTGTGTGTGTAATCTTTCATGCATGAGTGCGTGTGCTCGTGTGTGTATGTACGCTCGTGTGTGTGTGTGGGCTCACCTATTTGTGTGTGTGTGTGTGTGTGTGTGTGTGTGTGTGTGTGTGTGTGTGTGTGTGTGTGTGTGTGTGTGGGTGTGTGTGTGTGTGTGTGACGCAACAATTAATATTTGCACGAAAACTCATTACAGAGGGTGACCGGGTGTGGATGTGTGAATTGCTCATTAATTTTAATTTGTTCATGACGGTAACCACGTATAAACATAAGTAAATTTACTTACATGATTCATTATTTTTGTAACTTGTGAATTCATTACCTTTGTACCTTGTTCACCTGTCAGGACTTTGGGGCCCAGTCCCTGGACCCTTTATGTACCTCTTTTGACTACCACGCACAGGATGGGAATGGAGTAGTGAAACGCGCCGGGTGCTATCCGTAACTTTATCAGCGTTTCTCCTTAAATTAACTTTCTTCATGATAGTCCCATAACTGTTTTCTAGCGTGTTTAAAATGTCCGTTTCAAAACCCGATCGCAAAAAATACCGGGAATTTTATATTCGTTATGTAACGTTTAACCTAGATTTTTCCTAATTAAATCTCAGTTAAGCGCAAATAACGAGATTAAATAATGTGAAGAGAAACAAGCAGTAGCAGTGCGACGAATTTGCAGGTGGGTTTGTTTTACCCTCAGACTAACAGTATCTGTATTCTTTCTAACCAAAAAACTGTTCTAATTGTGTACCTGTCTTGCTTATATATTTACATCCCATGCATATTTCTAAATACATTTACATTTGTAAGTATAAAAATTGTATAATTTTTGACAAAAATTCTTCCCTAAATCTGTTATTATTATGGACAATTTTATGAGAACCATCACCGACTAAATAATCTCACGTTTATGAAGCAAAACTCACACCCTGGAGCTTTTGGGGTGTGAGTTTTACCCCATAAAAGTTTCCGGGGCGAACCGTTTTGGGTGGAAGTTGTTTCTCGATGAATTCCACCACGGAAAGTCTGCTGGGTAGTTTCAGACACAAAAAGTTCCATTATTGAACGACACAAAAAATTTCATTATGGGAACGTGTGATTAGTTATTTTTCCATTAATGTAGTAAAACAAGTTTCTGTTGCATTTGAAAACATTTTCCAAAACTATAATCATGTGCCTCGTGAACACCAGGAAAGTCACTGTTCCCTGATTAACCAATAATTAAGTACCTCAGGTTTTCCGCCATAGGTTGTGGAACTTTAACAGTGTTTAATAAAGAGTGCTCAAAAGTGTTTAAAACATTGTTCAGATTGTTTAAAAAAAGTGTTCAGAGTGTTTAAATAACTGTGTTCTCAGAGTGTTTAAATAAGTTTTCAGAGCGTCTAACTAACAGTGGTCAAAATGTTTAAAAACCATGTTTAGTTTAAGTTAGTTTAATTGTATATTATGCACCCCATACCCATCCTGTGGGCGGAGTCAAAAGATTACAGAGGTACATAATTGGTCCAGGGACTGGACTCCAAAGTTTTGATAGCTGAGAAGTTACAGAGGTAATGCCCCTCCCCAATTTCAAAGGTAATGAACTCACAATTTTCAAAGGTAATGAGCTCCAGGTGGTCGGTCACAATCATGACAAGTTTACAAGATACGTAAGGGGCCCAAAGGGACTGGGCCCCCAAAGTTTTGATAGCTTAACTAGGTACAAAGGTAATGAACTCACAAGTCACAAAGGTAATGATTTCCCGTAAGCATGGTTACTTACGTTTATACATTGCTACAATCATGAACAAATTATAGAGTACTGAGCAATTCACACTTCCACACCCGGTCACAACTGTAATGAGTTATTGGTGCAAATATTGATTGTTGAGTCACACACACACACACACACACACACACACACAAAACACACCACACAAAACACACACACGCAAAACAAACACACACCCCACACACACACACACGGGGCCAGGAGCTGAGTATCGACCCCTGCAACCACAATTAGGTGAGTACACACACACACAGGAGCTTGGACTCGACCCCTGCAACCTCAGCTTGGTGAGTACACACACACACACCCACACACAAACACACACACACAAACCACAAACACACACAAACACACACAGGCACACACACAACAACACACCACACACACACCCAACACACACACAACACACACCACACACACACACACACACACACACACAGTTGGAAGTTGAAGACACAAATGAGTCAGAGAGATATTAGGAAGTATTTCTTCAGTCATAGAGTTGTAAGGCAGTGGAATAGCCTAGAAAATGACGTAGTGGAGGCAGGAACCATACACAGTTTTAAGACGAGGTTTGATAAAGCTCATGGAGCGGGGAGAGAGAGGGCCCAGTAGCAACCGGTGAAGAGGCGGGGCCAGGAGCTAAGACTCGACCCCTGCAACCACAAATAGGTGAGTACAAATAGGTGAGTACACACACACACATACACACACACACACACGTGGTAATGCTTTATTTACAGCTAGCAAAGTCAGGGTATTTCTCCAGAATGGTCTGTAATATACAACTGTGGATAAAATACTTTGCCATCTCTTGAACATTTCTGAGTGAGTTGTCTCTAAATTCATTAATTTTATCGCACTCCAGTACATAATGACGCAGGGTATGACAATAGTCCATCCGGCAAAGTTTACATTTCGTTTGGTCTACATTTGGTGGTGGTGATTTAACCTGCCATAGATACTTGTAACCCAGCCGGAGCCGGGCGGTAGTTACATCCAAGAGTCTGCTCATTTGTTGGATGCACCATAGAAAATGTGGGGTCCCCTGCATGATAGAATCATGATAGATGGACTGACTGGTGTCAGTCTCCCTCAGTCTTAAGTCAATAAAATTCATTTGAAGTTCTTTTCGTATTATTGTTCTCAAACTACTACCTGACATGCGAAGATTGTAATCTACTCCCTCTTTGAAAGCATATAGCTTAGCCAATTTATCAGTTATATCATGCATCTGAAGACCAATGTGAGATGGAATCCACAGCATGTGCACTCTGACCCCACTTTCCACAATCTTACCATACCTGTGTCTGGCTTCTGACACAAGCATGCCACATTTGTGCTTATGAGTTTAGAGCAATTATGGATGACAGAGAATCATTTTCAAATTAAAAAGTCAAAC
>NC_069446.1:38455236-38490974 GCF_026875155.1 Cherax quadricarinatus | reverse complement strand
ATTTTCAAATTTTTTTTATCAGAATTACTGATGGAATTGAATTTTATGCTGAAAGTAACTTAAATATAACATTTTAGTGTAGTATTGAGTCATATGTTTCAAGTGTGAAAATCCATGTATTTTAGCTAAAAAGAAAGGTTTGTGTGAAAAGTGCTCTAAATGCCCCAAATCGTCGAAATATGCAGTAAAACATCATTTTACCACATTTTTCGATTTTTTTCAATGCTTTTGCTATTTTTAAAAATACCTGAAGCATTGAAAAAATCGAAAAATATGGTAAAATGATCTTTTACTGCATATTTCGACGATTTGGGGCATTTAGAGCACTTTTCACACAAACCTTTCTTTTTAGCAAAAATACATGGATTTTCACACTTGAAATATATATTGACACAATACTACACTAAAACGTGATATATAAGTTACTTTCAGAATAAAATTCCATTCCATTAGAAATTCTGATAAAAAAAATTGAAAATCCATGAATTTTAGCTAAAAAATCAGGTTTGTCTGAAAAGTGTTCTAAATGCTGTAAATCGTCGAAATATGCATTAAAACATGATTTTGCCACATTTTTCCGATTTTTTCAATGCTTTTGGTATTTTTAAAAAATATATGAAATATTCAAAAATATTTCTCAATTTCATCGAAATTTTATGTTTTTTTTTTTTTAAAATATGTAATATAGTTTAAAATGTTGAAAAGCCTCGAAAAATTCAATTCCATTAGCAATTCTGATAAAAAAGTTTGAAAATCCATGAATTTTAGCTAAAATATCAGGTTTGTCTGAAAAGTGTTCTAAATGCTCCAGATCGTCGAAATTTGCAGTAAAACATCATTTTACCATATTTTTCGATTTTTTCAATGGTTCAGGTATTTCATATATTTCATATATTTAAAAAAAAAACCAAAAAGCATTGAAAAAAATCGAAAAATATTTATAATGACGTTTTACTGCATATTTCGACGATTTAGAGTGTTTAGAACACTTTTCAGACAAACCTGATTTTTTAGCTAAAATTCATGGATTTTCAAATTTTTTTATCAGAATTACTGATGGAATTGAATTTTATGCTGAAAGTAACTTAAATATAACATTTTAGTGTAGTATTGAGTCATATGTTTCAAGTGTGAAAATCCATGTATTTTAAGGAATTAAGTTCATTAGACTCAATAATAGACTGGTGAGTAAATTATGTGTGAACAGTCTTACTTGCTGCTATGACCACTCTACATGTAATATTCGTCTCTTCTTATTATTATGCAGTGATTTCACGAATTTTAAGAACTTCAACAAAAATAGATCAATCTGTCAAGTAGCTTTAACACTCTCACCAGGTCCCATAACTCACCAAGTCCAAACTACACTCACCAGATCCACACTACACTCTCAACAGGTCCACACTACACTCTCACCAGGTCCACACTACACTCACCAAGTCCAAACTACACTCACCAGATCCACACTACACTCTCAACAGGTCCACACTACACTCTCACCAGGTCCACACTACACTCTCACCAGGTCCAGACTACACTCTCACCAGGTCCAGACTACACTCTCACCAGGTCCAGACTACACTCTCACCAGGTCCAGACTACACTCTCACCAGGTGCAGACTACACTCTCACCAGGTGCAGACTACACTCTCACCAGGTCCACATTACACTCTCACCAGGTTCAGACTACACTCTCACCAGGTCCAGACTACACTCTCACCAGGTCCACACTACACTCTCACCAGGTCCACACTAAACTCTCACCAGGTCCACACTACACTCTCACGAGGTTCACACTACACCCTCACCAGGTCCACACTACACTATCACCAGGTCCACACTACACTCACCAGGTCCATACTACACTCACCAGGTCCACACTACACTCTCAACAGCTCGACACTACACTATCACGAGGTTCACACTACACCCTCACAATAAACTATCACCAGGTTCACACTACACTATCACCAGGTCCACACAACACTATCACCAGGTCCACACTACACTATCACCAGGTCCACACTACACTATCACCAGATCCACACTACACTATCCCCAGGTGCACACTTCATTCTCACCAGGTCCACACTACACTATCACCAGGTCACACTACACTATCACCAGGTCCACACTACTCTCTCAACAGGTCCAAACTACACTCACTAGGTCGAGACTACACTCTCACCGGGTCCACACTACACTCTCACCAGGTCCAGACTACACTCTCACCAGGTCCAGACTACACTCTCACCAGGTCCACACTACACTATCACCAGATCCATACTACACTCACTAGGTCGAGACTACACTCTCACCGGGTCCACACTACACTCTCACCAGGTACAGACTACACTCTCACCAGGTCCACACTACACTTTCAACAGGTCCACACTACACTCTCACCAAGTCCACACTACACTACGAGGTCCAGACTACACTCTCACCATGTCCACACTACACTCTCACCAGGTCCACACTACACTCTCACCAGATCCACATTACACAATCACGAGGTTCACACACCTCTCACCAGGTTCAACCACTTTCACTAGGTCCAGACTACACTCTCACCAGGTCCACACTACACTATCACGAGGTTCACACTACTCTCACCAGGTCCAGACTACACTTTCACCAGGTCCAGACTACACTCTCACCAGGTCCACACTACACTCTCACCAGGTCCACACTACACCATCACTAGGTTCACACTACACTCTCACCAGGTCCAAACTACACTCACCAGGTCCAGACTACACTCTCACTAGACTCATACTACACTCTCACCAGGTCCACACTACACTCACCAGGTCCAGACTACATTCTTACCAGGTCCACACTACACACTCTCCAGGTCCACACTACACTCTCACCAGGTCCAGACTACACTCTCACCAGGTTCAATCTCCACTATCACCAGGTCCACATTACACTCTCACCAGGTCCACACTACGCTCTCACCAGGTCCACACTACACTCTCACCAGGTCCTCACTACATTCTCACCAGGTCCACACTACACTCTTACCAGGTCCACACTACACTCACCAGGTCCACACTACACTCTCACCAGGTCCACTCTATACTCTCACCAGGTCCACTACACTCACTAGGTCCACACTACACTCACCAGGTCCACACTACACTCTCACCAGGTCCACACTACACCCTCACCAGGTCCACACTACACTCTCACCAGGTCCACACTACACTCTCACCAGGTCCACACTACACTATCACCAGGTCCACACTACACTCTCACCAGGTCCACACTACAACTCACCAGGTCCACAAACACTCTCACCAGGTCCACTACACTCTCACCAGGTCCACACTACACTCTCACCAGGTCCATACTACACTCACCAGATCCACACTACACTCTCACCAGGTCCACACTACACTCACCAGGTCCACACTACACTCTCACCAGGTCCACACTACACCTCACCAGGTCCACAGTACACTCTCACCAGGTCCACACTACACTCTCACGAGGTCCACACTACACTCTCACCAGGTCCACACTACACTCTCACCAGGTCCACATTACACTCTCACCAGGTCCACACTACACTCTCACGAGGTCCACACTACACTCTCGCCAGGTCCACACTACACTCTCACCAGGTCCACACTACACTCTCACCAGGTCCACACTACACTCTCACCAGGTCCACACTACACTCTCACCAGGTCCACACTACACTCTCACCAGGTCCACACTACACACTCACCAGGTCCACACTACACCTCACCAGGTCCACACTACACTCTCACCAGGTCCACACTACACACTCACCAGGTACACACTACACTCTCACCAGGTCCACACTACATTCTCACCAGGTCCCACACTACACTCTAAACCAGGCCCACACTACACTATCACCGGTCCACACTATACTCTCACCAGGTCCACACTACACACCTCCAGGTCCAACTACACTCTCACCAGGTCCACACTAACACTCTCACCAGGTCCACACTACCCTCTCACCCAGGTCCATACACACTCACCAGATCCACACTACACTCTCACAGGTCCACACTACACTCACCAGGTCCACACTACATTTCTCACCAGGTCCACATTTCACTCACCGGTCCACAGTACCTCTCACCAGTCCACACTACACTCTCACGAGGTCCACACTACACTCTCACCAGGTCCACACTACACTCTCACCAGGTCCACATCACCACTCAACCAGGTCCACAGTACACTCTCCCCAGGTCCCCCTACACCTCACCAGGTCCACCTACACTCTCACCAGGTCCACACTACACTCTCACCAGGTCCACACTACACACTCACCAGGTCCCACTCACTTTTCACCAGGTCCACACTACACTCTCACCGGGTCCACACTACACACTCACCGGTACACACACACTCTCACCAGGTCCACACTACACTTCACCAGGTCCACATTTAAACACTTCACCGGTCCACACTACACTATCACCAGGTCCCACTATACTCTCACCAGGTCACACTACACACTCCCCCAAGGTCCACACACACTCTCACAGGTCCACATTTACACTCTCACCAGGTCCACACTTACACTCTCACCAGGTCCATACTAAAAACTAAACCAGATCCACACTACACTCTCACCAGGTCCACACTACACTCACCAGGTCCACACTACACTCTCACCAGGTCCACACTACACTCACCAGGTCCACAGTACACTCTCACCAGGTCCACACTACACTCTCACGAGGTCCACACTACACTCTCACCAGGTCCACACTACACTCTCACCAGGTCCACATTAAAACTCTCCCCAGTCCACACTACCCCTCTCACGGGGGTCCACACTACACTCTCGCCAGGCCACACTACACACTCACCAGGTCCACAGTACACTCTCACCAGTCCACATACACTCTCACCAGGTCCACACTACACTCTCACCAGGTCCACACTACACTCACCAGGTCCACACTACACACTCACCAGGTCCACACTACACTCTCACCAGGTCCACACTACACTCTCACCAGGTCCACACTACACACTCACCAGGTACACACTACACTCTCACCAGGTCCACACTACACTCTCACCAGGTCCACACTACACTCTCACCAGGTCCACACTACACTCTCACCAGGTCCACACTACACTCTCACCAGGTCCACACTACACTCCCCAGGTCCACACTACACTCTCACCAGGTCCACACTACACTCTCACCAGGTCCACACTATACACTCACCAGGTCCACACTACACTCTTCATTCCTTTCTGCTGTTTTTAACTAGCTATTCCCTTTTTGCTCTGATTAAAATAACAAAAAATAAAAATGGGATTTATAACAAAAATTTCTGTAAGTTTGAAGATCTCGACTATTTACAATTAGTGATCCTCTCACAGTTAGGTGAAAAATACACAGAAGACTAAGTTTATGTTATTAATGCCGTGCGGAGGATGGCGACAAAGATAACATGCACAGACATGTTCTTCATACATCAAAAATTAAAAATTAAGCAAAATCATGATCTTTAATATTCTTTGATGATAGCGTGACCATAGTGATGGTATTGTAACCTTACCTCAACTCTCCAGACTGAAGAATAGGTAGTTGAAATTAAGTTAAAATTCTTAATGTATCCTCTGATACGATGATGAAATGATAAGCCTTGATATATAAAAAAATATCTAAAAAGGTTTTAGATGGTATGTAGATGAATGGTTCAGAGAACCGACATGTTGATAAATTAGACACATGTGCAACTTTTGGGTATCTTTTCTGAGGAAACTTTTCGCCACACAGTGGCTTCAAGTCCATATAAAGGAGAATTGTGAAGAACAGGCGGAGAATGAGGTAATCAGTCCTTCAACCTTGAGTCGATGTTGTCAGTCCATCAATCTTGAATAGAATACAGCATATGAGCGGAAAAGTGGCTTATATACTGTAGGCAGGAGAGGTGCAGCAGTCGTAGGTGGTGTCACATTTGTCCATGTGGAAGTAGGTCGTGCCCAAGGGTTAGGCAAGAATTCCCAAGTATTAAGATCTCAAGAAGTTGCAGTATCTGACAGGAATGTAGATGAATGGTTCAGAGAACCGAGACGTTGATAAACGACCTACTTCCACATGGACAAAGTGGACACCACCTCGACTGTGGCACCTCCCTGCCTACATAAAGCCCCTTTTCCCCTCAAGCTGTATTCTATCCCAAGATTGATGGACGACCACCCTCGACTCAAGGTTGAGGGACTTGATTACATCATTTCCTCCTGTTCTCCACAAATTTTCCTTTACAGATCTGATGAAGCCACTGTGTGGCGAAAATTTCCTCAATAAAGATACCCAAGTGTTTTTCACATGTGTCTATTTAGATGGTAATATAAGAAAGTCGCATAATTGAGGGAGAGGTTTAAGATGATGTAAATTGATGGTGATGATATTTTGTGAAAGACACATCCAATGAATGGTTCTGAAACCGACAATTGTAGAATTGAGACAGAACATGGGAATCTTTACTGAGGAACGTTCGCCCACACATGGCTTCATCAGTCTAATACAAAGCAGGGAAAGGGATAAGGAAGGAGGGGTTTTAGGAATCGTTTCCCCCAACTGGAGTTGATGTGTTTTATTCATCAATCTTGTAGGAAGTTGCAGCATAAGGGGCCAGAGAGGTGTTAAACTGCATCCGGTGAGACAAGAGGAGAGCGGATTTCACAGTGGGACCTTCATAGTGTAAGTAGGTCCGTTAAAGGTTTGGACAAGTGTTGAAGAATTCCCCTGTATCAGATCCCATGATGTTGTAAAATGTCTGACAATATGATGAATGGTTTCGAAAACCGACTTTGTATGGACTGATGAAGCCACGTGTGGCGAAACGTTTCTCAGTAAAGATTCCCATGTTCATTTAAATGCCTCAATTCTTCAACTTGTCGTTTTCAAAACCATTCATTGGATGATGTCGTTCCACAAATCACAAATCAACACATTATCACCCTCAATCACATTATCAACCATCAGTCCATCATCTCATCAATCACAATCATCACCATCAAACACATCACCACCATCAATTATGCGACTTTTTTTTTTAAAAACTACCAAAAAAACATTTTAGATATATTTTTATATATCACCGCTTATCATTTTATCATTGTATCAGAGGATACATGAAGAATTTTAACTTCATTCCAACTACCTATTCTTCAGTCTCGAGAGATTAGACAAGGTTTGAACCTTCGGACGAAGACCTACTTACACTAGTGCATGGTCCCACTGTGATCCCGCCTCCTCTTGCTTCCAGCTGTCAGGGACTGATTACCTCACACTACTCCTTCCGGCTTTGTACTGGACTGATGAAGTCACTGTGGGGCGAAACGTTTCTTCAATAAAGACTCCCATACGTTGCATAAGTATCTCAATTCCTCGACATCATCCTACACATCATCTCTAATAAAAAAAATTAAGCTTTCCCGAAATACCCGATATGCTAAGAAATCAAAATTGTCATTATTATTTGCGACCACTGTCAGCCTCAGAGTTATCTCTGAGTTACCAGACCTTGCCACGTGGAGGCCAGTGGTTCGTCTTTAAGGTCCACCCACCCACTTACTGTGTTTTTGATGCTTTCCTCGGGTTCATGTGTCCAGGAGTCCATCTGTGTCTCCTCACATGTTCTCCCCTCCCTACTTTCCCAAGGTCTGCCTCAGCAACCAGTATCTTCTTCTTTCCCAGGTCCATGTGTCCAGGAGTCAATCTGTGTCCCCTCAGATATTCTCCCATCCCCACTTTCCCAGGGTCTGCCTATGCAACCAGTATCTTCTTCTTTCCCAGGTCCATGTGTCCAGGAGTCAATCTGTGTCCCCTCAGATATTCTCCCTTCCGCACTTTCCCAGGTTCTGCCTATGCAACCAGTATCTTCTTTCCCAGGTCCATGTGTCCAGGAGTCCATCTGTCCGCCTCAGATATTCCCCTTTCACCACTTCCCCAAGGTATTCTCGCTTTTCTCAGGTTCATGTGTCCAGGAATCCATCCGTGGGCCCCCGGATGTCTCCCCTTCCTCACTTCCCTTAGGTTATTTTCCAGTCTCAGCCTTCCCCAGGTTATTTATCCCGAAGTCAGCTCAGCCACCCTCCGTGACCTAGCCAGATGAGAACGAGGCCTTGTTTAGCTGGTCTACGGTAGAGACTGTCCAGGTGAGTGGAATTACAGGAGGGGACACGCAGAAATCTGCGTCCTGTAAATACACGCACCAAGACAGTCTAGACCGTAGGTCAGCCAGACGCAGCCAAGCTACCGTCCAGTTCGCCCACCAAGGCCTGGCCAATCAGTGAAAATTTGGAAGTTCTATTTATATTATACAATTTTTCTACATTAAATGTAAGATTTTTTACTTAATTAGCAATTTAAGTGTGTTTGTGAATGTTTTTGTGTATGTTTATGAGTGTTCGTTTGTTAGTGTGTTTGTCCACCTCCACGAGAACTGTAATAAGTGTTGAACTTCTTATTTTCATTTGGATATTTATCGTATATATCTGCAAGACGCGCAGTGAGTTACAAGCGCCGCGCACAATGGAAATTTATCATTTTGTCTGACTTTTTAGGTTATCCTGGGTAATTTACGCATATGTTACTTTGCATGATCATTTGTGTAAATATTTATGTATATTTGTACCTAAATAAACTTACACACATTCTTATTTTCACGCTCATTTGCACATTTCTGCAGCGGCAGCCTGCGTGGTCACCATCATTCATACACGCACAAAACAACGCACGTGCACACACATACACACACATAACACACACACACACACAAACACACACACACACACACACACACACACACACACACACACACACACAAAACACCCCCACAACACACACACATACACACGCACACACACGCACACACACACACATTAGTGAACGACATGACGGAAGAAATAGACTCTGAGGTGTCCCTGTTTGCAGATGACGTGAAGTTGATGAGAAGAATTCACTCGATCGAAGACCAGGCAGAAAATACAAAGGGGTCTGGACAGGCTGCAGACCTGGTCCAGCAATTGGCTCCTGGAGTTCAATCCCACCAAGTGCAAAGTCATGAAGATTGGGGAAGGGAAAAGAAGGCCGCAAGAGACTACAAACTTCACTCAAGGAAAAAGATCTTGGGGTGAGTATAACACCAGGCACATCTCCTGAAGCGCACATCAACCAAATAACTGCTGCAGCATATGGGCGCCTAGCAAACCTCAGAACAGCATTCCGACATCTTAATAAGGAATCATTCAGGACCCTGTCACCGGGGTACGTTAGGCCCAAAATTGGAGTATGCGGCACCCGTTTGGAAAACCCCCAACCTAGCCAAGCACGTGAAGAAACTAGAGAAAGTGCAAAGGTTTGCAACAAGACTAGTCCCAGAGCTAAGAGGTATGTCCCACGAGGAGAGTTTAAAGGGGAAAACAACCTGACGACACTGGAGGACAGGAGAAGATAGGGGGGGGCATGATAACGACCTACAAAATACTGAGAGTAATTGACAAGGTGGACATAGACAGGATGTTCCAGATATTGGAAAACCAGTAACAAGGGGACACAGTTGGGGAAGCTGAAGACACAGATGAATCACAGGGATGTTAGGAAGTATTTCTCAGCCACAGAGTAGTCAGTAAGTGGAAATAGTTTGGGAAGGGATGTTGTGGAGGCAGGATCCATACATGTTTAAGCAGAGGTATGATTATGCTCACGGCTCAGGGAGAGTGACCTAGTAGCGATCAGCGAAGAGGCGGTGGCCAGCGAGCTCGGACTCGACCCCGCACACCTCAACTAGGTGAGTACAACTTTGGTGAGTACCAACACACACACACACACAACACACACACACAACCACACATACATTACCCACACCACACACACACACACACACACACACACACACCACCACACACACACACCAAACACAAACACACACACAAAAACATTACACACACACCACACACACACAAACACACAACACACACACACACGCACACACATGTCGTACGAGGAAAGGTTAAGGAAATCGGACTGACGACACTGGAGGACCAGAAGGGTCAGGGGAGACATGATATCGAACATTCAAGATACTGTGGTGGACAGAGATAGGATGTTCCAGAGAGGGGACACAGGGACAAGGGGTCACAACTGGAAGCTGATCGACTCAGACGAGTCACAGGGACTGTTAGGAAGTATTTCTTCAGTCATAGAGTTGTCAGCAAGTGGAATAGACTAGCAAATGAACGTAGAAAGTAGTGGAGGAAGGAACAATACATAGTTTTAAGAAAGAGGTATGACAAAAGCTCAGTAAGCAGAGAGAGAGAGGAACCAGTAGCGATCAGGGAAGAGGCTGGGCCAGGAGAGTGGAGTCTCGACTCCTGCAACCACAATTAGGTGATTACAATTAGGTGAGTTACACACACATCACACACACAACACACCACACACACGACGCGCGCGCGCACACACATACACCACACAAACACACACAACCACACACACACACACACACACACACACACATACACTCACTACACACACCATACCACAAACACACAACACACATACACACACACAAACATACACACTCACCACACACACACACACACACACACACACACACACACACACAACTAACACACACACACACACAAACACACAATACACACAACAGTGAAGAGGTGTCAGAGTGGGCACTGTGACCAGAGGGACGGTCCCGCAGGGGTCAGTCCTAGGACCAGTGCTGTTTCTGGTATTTGTGAACGACATGACGGATGGAATAGACTCTGAGGTGTCCATGTTTGCAGATTGATCGTGAAGTTGATTGGAGAAGAATTCCACTCGATCGTCAAGACCAGGCAGAGAACTCAAAGGGATCTGGACAGGCTGCAGAGATCCTGGTCCTGCAATTGCGCTCCTGGAGTTTCAATCCCACCAAGTGCAAAGTCATGAAGATTGGGGAAGGGGCAAAGATGGCACGCAGACGGAGTACAGTCATAGAGGGGTCAGAGACTACAAAACCTCACTCAAGGAAAAGAATTTGGGGTATGTATAACACCAGGCACATCTCCTGAGCGCACATCAACCAAAATAACTGCTGCAAGCATCTGGGAGAATAGCAAACCTGAGAACATCATCCGACATCTTAATAAATGGAATCATAGGACCCTGTTCACCGTGTCGTTAGGCCATATTGGAGTATGCGGCACCAGTTTGGAACCTCACACATAGCCCAATGCACGTGAAGAAACTAGTGAAGTGCACAAGGTTTGCACACCAAGACTGTCCCAGAGCTAAGTGGTATGTCCTACGAGTGGAGTAGGTTAAGGGAAATCACACCTGACGACATGGAGGACAGGAGAAGGATTGGGGGGACATGTAACGACATACAAAATACTGAGAGGAATTGACAAGGTGGACAAAGACAGGATGTTCAGAGATTGGAAACAGTAACAAGGGGACACAGTTGAAGCTGGTAAGACACAGATGAATACTGGGATGTTAGGAAGTATTTCTTCAGCACAGAGTAGTCAGTAAGTGGAATAGTTTGGGAAGCGATGTAGTGGAGGCAGGATTCCTTACTTAGCTTTAAGCAGAGGTATGATAAAGATCACGGACTCAGGGAGAGCTGACCTAGTAGACGATCAGTGGAAGAGCCGGGGCCAGCGAGCTCGGACTCGACCCCCGCAACCTCAACTAGGTGAAGTACAAATATGTGAGTCACACACACACACACACACCACACATATATACATACACACACACCACCACACAGAACAAATATACACCGACATATCTACCTTTGCCCGCACACACAACACTTAAATACACAAATTTGGAACCATTCATATATGCGCTCTCCCTCTGTTCTAACAAATTAAGTTTGTTTTCTCAAAATAAAATGGAAAAAAAGTAGAGGCAAGAAAAAATGAGACTTGCGCAAATGTTGGAGAAAATAAGGATTTTATATATTTTTTTCTATATTCTGATGGAGAATATTGATTTTTTGCTATTTTGAAGACATTCATTTTGATAAGGTGAGGGGGGGGGGAAAAGTGTACTAGTTTGAGACACTTTTGGTTAAAGTTAAAGAAGACACTCATTGATTTATCTTATGGATGAATAAAGTTTAACTACTAAACTTGATAAAAAAACTGCGGAAGTTTTTCTCTTTTCTAACATTTTCAACTTCTGTAACTTATCATGTTTATAAGTAATAGTGTGCTTCTGTACACTGGACAGTAAACGTCTCTCCTGCAACACTGTTCAGTCGCTCTCCTGTACACTGGTCAGTACGACTGTCTCACTGTACACTGGTCAGTAGACTCTCCTGGTTACATCTGGTCAGTACGAACTCTTCCTGTACATTGGTCAGTACGATCTACTGCTCATGGTGAGTACGACTCTCTGCACAGTGGTCAGTACGACTCTCCTTGATACACTGAGTACAGTACGCTTCTCCTGATACTTGGTCAGTACGACTCATCCAGAACAGTGGTCAGTACGACTTCTCTGTACACTGGTACAGTACGGACTCTCCTGTACATCTGGGTCAGTACGGACTCTCCTGTAAACTGGTCAGTACGGACTCCTCCTGTACACTGGTCAGTACGACTCTCTGCCAGTGGTCAGTCGACTTCCTGCCACAGTGGTCAGTACGGACTCTCCTGCACAGTGGTCAGTACGAATCTCGTGTACATGGTCAGTACGGACTCTCCTGTACAATGTCAGTACGACTCTCCTGCACAGTGCGTCAGTACGCTCTCTGTACTATGGTAAGTACGACTCTCCTGTACACTGGTCAGATACGACTCTCAGTACACTGGTACAGTACGACTCTCCTGTACCACTGGTCAGTCACGACTCTCCTGACACTGGTCAGCCCCACGACTCTCCTGTACACTGGTCAGTACGACTCTCCTGTACACTGGTCAGTAAGGCCTCTCTGTACACTGGTAAGTACAAACTCTCCTATACATGGTCATTACGACTCTTTCCTGTACACTGGTCAGTACGACTCTCCTGTACACTGGTCAGTCGACTCTCCTGTAAATGCGTCAGTACGACTCTCTTGTACACTGGTCAGTACGGACTCTCCTGCACACTGGTCATTACGAATCTCCTGCAAATCTGGTTCAGTACGACTTCTCCTGTTACACTGGTCAGTACGACTCTCCTGTACACTGGTCAGTACGACTCTCCTGTTTTACATGGTCAGTACGGACTCTCCTGTAACACATGGTCAGTAAGACTCTCCTGTACACTGGTCAGTACGACTCTCCTGGCACACTGGTCAGTACGACTCTCCTGAAAACACTGGTCAGTACGCACTCTCCTGTACACTGGTCAGTACGACTCTCTTTACACTGTGTCAGTTACGATATCCTGTCACGCGTCAGTTCGATATCCTACACTGGTCAGTACGAACCCTCCTGCACATGGTCGTACGACTCTCCCTGTTCACTGGTCAGTTCGACTCTCTGTACACTGGTCAGTTGCGACTCTCATGTAACACTGGTCAGTACGACTCTCCTGTACACTGGTCAGTACGGACTCTCATCGTACAACTGGTTCAGTACGACCTCTCCTGTTACAATGGTCAGTACGACTCTCCTGCACACTGGTTCAGTACGACTCATCCTGCACACTGGTCTGTTACGACTCTCCTGAAACTCTGGGCAGTACGACTCTACTGCACACTGTCAGTACGACCTCTCCTGCACACTTTTCCAGTACGACCTCTCCTGGACACTGGTCAGTACGACTCCTCCTGCCACACTAGGTCAGTACGATTCTCTATGTACACTAGTCAGTACGGTCTCTCCTGCACACTGTTGCAGTAAGACTATCTGAACACTGGTCAGCACGGCTACACCTGCACATGTTCAGTACGGACTCTTCTGCTCACTGGTACAGTACGATATTTGCAGAATGGTCAGTACGACTCTGCTGCACACTGGTCTCAGTAGACTCTCCTGCACATGTGTCAGTACGAACTTCCTGCACACTGGTAAGACGACTCCTCTGCACACTGTCTGTACGACTTGTTGTACACTGGTCAGTTCGGAATCTCCTACTCACTAGGTCAGAACGACTATCCTGCACACTTGTCAGTAACGACTTTTATGCACACTGATCTGTACGACTCCCCAGCACACTGGTCAGTACGACTCCCCTGCACCTAGTAAGAACGACTATCATGTACACTTGTTGAATACGATCTTGGACCCTGGGACAGTGGACTTTCCTGCACACTGGTCAGTACGACCTCTCCTGCACACATGGTCAGTACGACTCTCCTTGCACATGGTCATTAGACTCTCTTTGCACACTGGTTCAGTACGGATATATGACATGGTCAGTCGACTCTCCTGCAACACTGGTCTGTACGACTCTCCTGCACCCTGGTTATTACGAACTCTTCCCTGCTCACTGGTCAGTACGGGAACTCTACTGCACACTGCGTCTGTATGACTCTCCTGCACATGGTCAGTACGACTCTCCTGACCACATGGACAGTACGACTCTCCTGACACTGGTCAGTACGTCTCTCCTACAACACTGGTCAGTAAGACTTCTTCCTGCACACGGTCAGTACGATCTCTCCTTGCACACTGGACACGTAACGAATCTCCTTGCACAAAATGGACAGTACGACTCTCCTGCACACTGGTCCAGGTTCGACTCTCCTAGCACCACTCGTCATTACGACTTCTCTGCCACACTGGTCAGTACGACTCTCCTGCACAATTGGTCAGATAACAGCTCTCCAGCCACTGGTCGATAATGACTCTCCTGCATACTGGTCAGTACGACTCTACTACACTCTGGTTATGTACGACTATCCTGTACACTGTCATGGTCTGTAGTGTCGTCTCATAAATTATACAATTATTTTGCTTTGAAATTTACTGAGATGTATCATTGTTAACATATATTATACCTTGATGGTTTGGCACACAATGTTATTTCTTTAGTCTTAATGTTTATACCATAACAAATACTTAATGTTAAATGTTTAGGTTAAGTTAAAGTGGATATGTGAACATCGTGAAGATCATAACAATTAAAAGTAGTAAACTTCTGTTTGTTAGGTTAACTGCTAACTTTAAATATTTTCTGTTAGGAAAACTTTCTTAAAAGATGCAGTGATATAAGGATGATCTGGTATGGGATATAAGGATGATCTGGTATGGGATATAATTATGATCTGGTATGGAATATAAGGATTGAATGTTATGGAATATAAGGATGATCTGGTATGAGGATATAAGGATGCTTGGTATGGGGATATAGGATGATCTGGTATGGAATATAAGATGATCTGAGTATCGGGATACTAAGGATTGATCTGGTATGGAATTAAGGATGATATGTCATGGGATATTAGGATGATCTGATGTGGGATATAAGGAGATCTGGTATGGAATATAAGGATGATCTGGTATGGGATATAAGGATGATCTGGTGTGGGATATAAGGATGATCTGGTATGGAATATAGGATGACCTGGGGTGGAATATAAGGATGATATGGCTTTCGGGGATTTAAGGATGATCTGGTGTGGGATATAAGGATGATATGGTATGGGATATAAGGATGATCTGGTAGGATATTAAGGATGATCTGATATTGAGTATCAGGATGAACCTGGTTGGGATATAAGGAGATCTGGTGTGGGTTATTAAGGATGATCTGGTGTGGGATATAAGGGATTGACCTGGTAGGGAAAATAAGGATGATCTGGTGTGGGATTTAAGGATGATATGGATGGGATATAAGGATGTCTGGTGTGGGATATAAGGATGACAATGGTATGGGATGAATAAGGATGATCTGTGTGGGATTTAGGATGATCTGGTGTGGGATATAAGGATGATCTGGTGTGGGATATAAGGATGATCTGGTGTGGGATATAAGGATAATCTGGTATGGGATGTAAGGATGATCTGGTATGGGAAAAAGGAAGTAGATCACAACAAACTCGCGACCGAAACACAATGGAACATTAGAACAAACTTAGGCAACACACATAGCTGACCAACACACAATCCTCACAAAAACTACTTTTTTCAGCTTAATTTAATCACGAAGTATATTTACATTGTGGACTTAAAAAAATTAACATGCCGGTTAATTAAATATCCATTATTGTAAATTTACAATTAACTCTGAAAAATTTCAACTCATCTTCAAACATGAATCTTTACAAACTCATCATAACCATCTCTTACCATACCCACTATAAACCATTCATTAATCCTAACTCACTATAAACAATCCTTCACCACAATTCCCCATTAACGATCCATTACCTTAACTCTTCAACCAATTCCTCACCTAAGCTCACAATCAAACCATACTCACCACTACTCACTCTAAATTTTCCTTCATCACAATGCACCATCATCCATGTATAGCCAAATTTTGCCATCAACCATACGATATCACCACAAAAAAATAACCACAAAAATCACTATCATCCATCCATAACCACAACCACAACTTACCATCAAGTCGACACACTGTAAACTATCCATCACCAGAACTCGCTATCATAGATCGCCCCAACCATTCCCCACCACAACTCACTACCAACTATCCACATTATATCCAACAGGACTCACAATGTTATAATATGATGTGAGAAGAAAAACAATTTAGTGTTTTATGTGGATGTTCAATGAATGTTCTATTCAAGATCAAAGTGTTCTGAACCACTTCAACGTGCTCAGTACGTGTTCTGTTTCAGATCTACATTGTATGTGAATATAAATTCAGTAAAATTTCCAACCAGCTTGAATTTCGTAAATGTGGTTGCTAATAAGTCCTTATAAACCTACTATGCGGATGCCCATATGCTATGCATGACAGGCATGACAGATGCAGGCAATTACATAAGTGAGAGTCTTCTTTACCTCAACTCTCGAGACTGAAGAAAAGGTATTGCATGAAGTTATTCTCGGTTAATATTATTAATAACTCCTAAAACAGTTAATTAAACTGATTAGAGTTCATAGTTAAAAATAAACTAAAAATGTGAACTGAACATCATCTGTTATGAAGAATATTAATCTCGATAAGCTCTGCTTCCCATAATTCTAAAGTGTTTTTTTTTTTTTATGAGACATTCGAAATTGAGACCACTGTCGCCTCAGAGTTATCTTTGAGTTACCAGTCTTGCCAAGTGGAGGCCAGTGGTTCGTCTTTAAGGTCACCCACCCACTTACTGTGTTTTGATACTTTTCCCCCGGATCATGTGTCACAGGAGTCCTCTGTCCCGCCTAAGTTATTCTCCATTCCCCAAATCCCCAAGGTTATAGCTCAACAACAGTATCTCGTCTTTCCCAGGTCCATGTATTCAGCGAGTCCATCTGTCCGCCTCAGATATTCTTCCTTACCCAATTCTCCAGGGAATTCTCGCTTTTCCCGGCCATGTGTTCCAGGAATCATCCGTGGGCCCCCGGCTTGTCTCCCCCTTCCTCACTTTCCTTAGGATTATATGCGAGTCTCAGCCTTCCCCAGGTTATTTATCCGAAGTCAGCCCCTCAGCCACCTCAGTGATCTAGCTAGATGAGACGAGGTCTTGTCTAGCTGGCCTACCGTAGCTGAATGTCCAGGTGGATGGAATTACAGGAGGGTAAACACAGTAAACTGCGTCCTGTTTTTAATTTACATCACCCAACGACAGCATAGACTAAAGTCAGACCAGACGCAGCCAAGCTACCGTCCAGATCGGCATCCAAGGGCCTGGCCACTCAATGAAATTTTGGGGGTGTTCTATTTATTTTATACTAATTCATCTTCATTATTGTACTTAATCAGCAGATTATGTGTGGTTATGATTGTTTTATCTGTGTAGATGAATGTTGTGTATTAACCTGTATGTCCACCTCCACAAGAAACTATAATAACAGTGTTGAAACTGTATGTTTTTATTTCGTTATTTAGTCTTATGTATTTGTAATACAGCGTTAACCAGAGTCCGGCACAATGTTAAATAAAGCGTAAGTGTCTGACTTTTTTGTTGTTATCCTGGGTAATTTACGCATATTTTAATATGTTATAATAATTTGCTGAAACTATATTTATGTGTATCATGTACCTAATAATTCTTAACGTATGCACACACGCTTTATTTTCACACTCATTTGTGCAATTTCCACAACCACGGTGCGGACTCACCATCATTCATACTATACAAAGCAACACACACGCTCTCACATACACATACTTTTGTATAACACAACACTGATCGCCTTCGTACCACTAATAGCTTGTAATCACTAATACAACGCACACACCGCACACACACACACACACACACTCACAACACACACACCAAACACAGTACACGCAAACACTCGACGGCACACACCACACACACACACGCACACACGCCACCACACACACACACACACACACAACACACACACATCACCACACACACACACACACAACACCACACACTGCACACACAACACACACTCACACACAACACGCACACACACACACACAACACACACACAAAACCCAACACACACACTAGCACACACACACACACACACACACCACAACACAAAAACACACGCGGCGCGCGCGCGCAACACACACACACAACACACACACGCACACAACACAACACACACTCGCACGCAACACACACTCACGCACACACACAAACACCACACACACTCACTCACACACAACACACACACGTCATCTATACCACACGCACATATGTACTCAAATTTGTATCCATTTATATATGCAGTCTCCCTCACGGTTGTTAAATTATGTTTGTGTTTTTCAAAATAAGTCGAGAAGTTGTGGGTAGAAAAAATAACACTTCCTCAAGTTAGTGAAATTCAGGAACTTTATATATTTATCAATATTCTGATGCAGAATGTTGGTTCTCGCACATTTTGAAGACATCATTGACACTACCATGAACTATCTTTTGAAAACAAAGTTTTCATAATAAATTTTAAAAAGTTTAACTATTTTTCTTTCTATTCTCACACATTTTTACTTACGTAAATCTTCTAGACCATCATAAAACATTATCTCCCCCACGGGACTATAAACATTAGGGAATGAAAATAGAACTAGCAGCTGGGGATGTTCGATCCCTTGACATGGACGGACTAATATGGTGGGTCTTACCCCTGGTACAGTGCGTCTCCGACTTATAACATTCTAAATTTATAATGTCATGTTCTGTGATTTGTAAATGTTAGCTGAAGTATAAATTAAATGTTGTGTTGTAATGTACTGCGATGTTTAAATTGTTAGTATGTTCATTATTCCTTGAATGGTAGTACCACACAAGTTGTTTCTTCAACACATTAATGTTTTTGCCATTAAGATACTTAATGTTTAAGGGGTATTTTAGTTTGTAATATATGGTAAAACAACATAAACTATTTTTCTGTTGTGTTAAATTTTCTTATATGTTGGTTGTGATTAATTAAATAAAATAAAATCTTAGAGAGATTACGTTGCAGAAGTGATGAGAAAAAAATAACAAAAAAAGGAAACCAGAAGTATTTTTTTTAGAAATAAAGCATTTGAGGATTGGCAAGAGCTCTGGAAGAAAGCTGAGGAGTATCAAAGCTCTGGAAGAAAGTTGAGGGAGTGGCAAGAGTATGAAGAAGAAAGTTAAGGAGTGACAAAAGAGTTCTGGAAGAAAGATGAGGAGTATTAGAGCCTCCAGAAGAGAGTGAGGTGTATTAATGTTCGGAAGAAAGTTGAGGAATATCTACAGAGCTCCGGAAGAAGCTGAGGAGTATTAAGAGCTCCGGAAGGAAGAAGAAAGAAAGCTGAGGAGTATCAAGAGCTCATAGTGGAAAAGTTGAGGAGTATTAAGAACTCCAGAGAAAGATGAGGAGTATTAGAGCTCCAGAGAAAGTTGAGTGAAGGATTAAGAGCTCTGGAAGAAAGCTGAGGAGTATTAAGAGCTCGGAAGAAAGCTGAGGAGTATCAAGAGCTCTAGAGGAAAGTTGAGGAGTATTAAGAACTCCAGAAGAAAGATGAGGAGTATTAAGAGCTCCAGAAGAAAGTTGAGGAGGATTAAGAGCTCTGGAAGAAAGCTGAGGAGTATTAAGAGCTCCGGAAGAAAGCTGAGGAGTATTAAGAGCTCCGGAAGAAAGCTGAGGAGTATCAAGAGCTCTAGAAGAAAGTTGAGGAGTATTAAGAACTCTAGAAGAAAGTTGAGGAATATTATGAGCTCTGGAATAATGTTGAGGAAATGACAGAGCTCCGGAAAGAAATTTGCGAGTTCAACAAATATTTATTATAACATTGGGCAACACAAAATATTACTATGGAGTCAGTAATTGCAGTTATCTAATTATCATATAAACTTGACGGAAATAATAAAATAACAAGTTAAAGACGGCATGAAAGTTTTATCCGGTAAACAAAAAGTATAATAATTACTTGTCATTGTACGGAAACTTCAACAAAACAAGTAACTAACATGAATGTGGATGCAAGATTTGAAGACAAATTTTTATACATATAATCGTTGGGATGCGGTTTGCGATTCAGTTATGACCAGGAACATAAAAATGGAGGAACCACTGTAGAAGGACTACTGGATCATACAAGGGCACAGTTCCTTTCAAAATGACACTCTACCATTGCTACCAAAAAATTTACCTTCGTTACATGACACAAAATTCAAACCAGTCCATACCACCATATATTTGTCCAATCTCTTTTTAAACCCTCCCAAAGTCCTAGCCTCGATCACCCTACTGGGAAGATTGTTCCACACATCCACAACTCTGTTAGAAAACCAGTACTTACCTATGTCCTTTCTAAATCTAAATTTATCCAACTTTAATCCATTATTCTGTTTTTTTTACCTGGTTCGACGCCCTCAGTACTTTATTAATATCTCCCTTGTTTATGCCCGTCATCCACTTATACACTTCAATTATATCTCCCCTCATTCTACGATGGGCTTTAAGCCCATCTTCATACGGGAGATTCCTTACGCAGTAAATCGTTTTAGTCATTCTTCTCTCTATGTTCTCCAATGAGTCTATATCCATCCTGTAGTAAGGAGACCAAAACTGAGCAGCATAATCTAAACGAGGCCTCACTAGTGATGTATATAGCTGTAAAATAACTTTTGAACTTCTGTTACTTATATTTCTTGAGATAAATCCTAGTAATCTATTAGCCTTGTTGCGCACACTAAGGCACTGCTGTCTTGGCTTTAAATTTCTGCTTACCATGACTCCCAAGTCATGATAACATATGTAGTACATAATAATGATATTAGTAGTACTAGTAGTAATGATAATAGTAGTACTAGTAGTAATGATAATAGTAGTACTAGTAGTATGGTATAGTAGTACTAGTAGTAATGTGGTTAATTAGCAATAATGGGAATTCTATCAGTAGTCTAAGCTCTTATTCCTATTTAATATTCATGATGGTTGTTCGGCACAAATGAGTAAAAAATTTTATTCAGCTTTTCCAGTGTCGCACTTTATTTACTGGAAGGTTTGGAATATGTAGAGATATTTTTCATCTTTAGTGTGTGACATCCTTGTCAATGTGCTGTAAGATTGGGTAGGATGGGAGAGGAGAAAAACACTCGCCCGTATACTAATTTCCCTCATCTCTACAACAGTTGCAAAAGGTAGCTAGAAGTAGGTATCCCTTCTCAGCAGATAACATGTATACGCCCTATGTTGCCTTTACAATAAATTCCCCAACATTAATGGATAGAAAGAACGTCTTGTTTAAAGGCCAAACCCAGAAATATTCGAGCTGATACATGTACAAATATCTTATATTGTTTCATTATTAATTTATCCTCAGACATGAAAGGAGTTTTTAATAAGGGTTGATATATTAGCATACAGGAGGATCGCAGCCAGGACTGTGGGATCGACTGGTGGTGTTCTTGCTCTTGAAGGTCCAAGCCTAACAGCCAAAGTTTCTTTTACTGTCTTACTGTTTTTAATAAATCAGTGTACAGTTTAGTGAATGTCTTGTGAATGACGTCATACAGAACATCTGTCATCAGGAAAAAAAATGTACGAGGGGCGGGGGGGGGTTGGGGGGTGGGGGGGAGTTTGGATAAAATTTGGTTATTTGGTTTTGTAATTGGGATTTCTGTAATATTTATATATTGTATAAAAAATCACCAGTTTCGTTCTTCCTTTCTTGTGTTCTTATGTTCTCATGGTAATAGGGTAGTTGGTGAGTGGAAACAGTCTGCCTAGTAGGGTGATAGAAGCTAAAACCCCTTGGGTAATTTAAAATTTTTGGTTGGATAAATTCATGAGTGAGAGGGGTATGGATTTAAATTCAGGGCTTGCACAGAGTAATAGGATTATCAAAGGTATTGCTTGTGGTAGCGGTTATTCTGTTAGTGGGTTGGATTTGCGAAGGACCTGCCTTAGTATGGGACCAACAGCCTATCGCAGGGTTCCTCCTTTCTTATGTTCTTCATCAGTTAGCATCAGGATACATCAACACAGTTTAGGTCGGATGTGGTGTAACATCTTTGTCCTGGTTAATAAAACATGACAGCCGTTATTTGTGCAACTTCCACTTCAATTGCATTAATACAAGATTAATTAATAAGGACAGAATGTTACTTTTTTTTGTTAAACAATGACAAGTGCAATCTGGCACTTCGTGACAAATTTATTTAGGGTATCCAAGGAACAAGAGCCGACTATGAGAAACCACTCACTGGAATTTACTTTTACAATAACGTTTGCTAAAGAAGAGTGTTTCACCTAATAAGGTTTCCAAGGAATCAGTCCTTTGCAGACCAAACCTTAATTACGGTTGTCAACGTTTTCAGCTCGGTTCTTCAAAAACGTCTCTCTTCCTCAGCTGTGACTCACGAAATTGCACTGGCCCGAGTTTTAGGATTCCTTCTCATGGCGTTCAACCCCACCTGACACATGGTTTCTTCCTCACTCTGGACTTGGGGCGTTTTGCTTATTTCAAATTACCAAAAACTCAGTTTCAAAGACGGAACATATATCCACTAAGAACCAAATAAGATGAATATTGTTGTAATAAAAAAGTTGGTAGAATTTACCGACAATATGCAAAGTAAAAGGAAAAAGTGCCAATAATGGAACATTTAATGTGGCAACGTTTCGCTCTCCAGGAGCTTTATCATGAATGGTTGATAAAGTCCTGGAGAGCGAAACGTTGCCACAATAAATGTCACATTAGTTGCACTTGTATCCTTTTACTTTACATGAATATTGTTGCTAGATAAGCACGAGTAACAAGAATATAAACTACTGAGTCATGAATATTGTTGCTAGTTAAGCACGAGTAACAAGAATATAAACTACTGAGTCATGAATATTGTTGCTAGATATAATGATTAGCGCGAGTAACAAGAATTATAAACTACTGAGTCATGAATATTGTTTGCTAGTTAAGCACGAGTAACAAGGAATATAAACTACTGAGTCATGAATATTGTTGCTAGATAAGCACGAGTAACATGAATATAAACTTACTAAGTCATGAATATTGTTGCTAGATAAGCACGAGAAACAAGATATAAACTATGAGTCATGAATATTCGTTGCTAGGAATAAGGCGAGTAACAAGAATATAACTACTGAGAGTCATGAATATTGTTGCTAGATAAGCACGAGTACAAGAAATATAAAACTACTGAGTCATGAATATGTTGCTCAGATAAGCACGTGTATCAAGAATATAAACTACTGACTTCAAGAGAATGAGCAGTGACATGAAAATTGCTGAAGGCAAACTGCCGCGTGAATCCATTTTAAATTTGTTAGAGCGTAAGAACATAAGGAGGAAGCACTAACGTTACAGGCCTACTGGGCCCATAATTGCAGGGGGTATCCCTTGTCAAACTCAACCACACTAATGCTATTAAACCTACTTAATTATAATAAAAAGAATATATTAAGTTTATTTTTTGTAAGGTAACAATGTGTAATTTCAATTTTAATTTGCTAAGTACAAAGATATTTGCTAAGTACAAAGATATTTGCTAAGTACAAAGATATTTGCTAAGTACAAAGATATTTGCTAAGTACAAAGATATTTGCTAAGTACAAAGATATTTGCTAAGTACAAAGATATTTGCTAAGTACAAAGATACTTTGCTGAGTTCAAAGATTAGCCACTATCATGCCGAGACATTTCGGGAAAACTAATCCTAATACATAGTAACTAATTAAAACTAGGTAAGATAATAGTACATAGTAATTATTACTTAAAACTAAACATAAAATATTGGTTAGCTGTTTTACAATCTTGTTTGGACTTAATAAATCTTATGTATACTTAGTATACTTAGTATATTAGTAAGGCTTTTGATAGAGGTTCCGCCACCATTAGACTGTTTAAAGAAAGTGGCGCAGCTCATGGCTTTGGGGGAAAAGTGCTCTCGTGGATCGAGTCATGGCTCATTGACAGGAGCAGAGGAGTATGCTTAAATGGGGGTTAAAATCCGAGGCGTGGGATCACTGTAACAAGTGGCGTTCCACAGGGATCTGTCTTGGGCCCGTTGATTGTTTAAATATATATCAATGATCTTGATGAAGGAATTATAGTGATATGATGCAAATTCGCGATGACACAAAGATAGATGGATAATTGATTCAAACGTAGTTGTAGGGAACTTCAGGAGGGTTTTAGAAAACTCTATTCTTGGTCAGAAAGTGGCAGATGCTGTTTCCAATGTAGATAAATGCAGGTTATGAAGCTTGGGACGTCTGCCCATACCTAGTACTTATAAGTTAAAATAATGTAGAACTTAGCCATACAGATTGCGAATAGGACTTGGGAGGTTTGGTAAGCAGAACCTTACAACCAAGGACAGCAATGCCTAAACGTACGTAACCAAAGCAAACCAGATTACTTGGTTTATATCTAGAGTTTGTGCAAGAATGGTATTTATTACCGGACAAGATGAAAAAATTAAAACGTAAACCTTTTTTTTTAGAATTAATTGGGCCCTCGCCCCTATCCTGGGTTTTGGGGCTTTCCCCCATCTCTGAATTATTTTTTTTAATTTTTTTTTGGGTTTGTATTGAAAAATTTTGGATAAAAGTTAAAAAAAAACCTAGTGTTCCTTGGGTTCAAATTTCTTTTTTAGAATTGCAAAAAATACTTTTTTAAGTTTTCATCAAAGGGCCCCCTTTTTATCCCCAAAATTTTTTTTATTAAAAATGGTTTTTTAAAAAATCCCCCGGGCCAAATTTCAGCTTAAAAAATTTCGACAAAAAATTAAGTTTTAAAATTTTTTGTGAAAAAGGAGGGGAGACTTAAATGATAAGGGGGGGGTTTTTTTAAAAAAGGGAAAATTTTCCAAGGATGGGTCGTGAACCCCAAAGAAAAAGAAGGGAAACCCCTTTTTTTAACGTATAAAAAGGGGGGATTCAGGGGGATATCATTTAGGGGGTTCCAGGGAAAGGGCCCCCCAAATTTTTTGGGGTTAAACCCCAAAGTTTTTGTTTTGGTTTTGGGGTGTGGGGGCCGAAAAAAAAAACTGGAAAAAATTTTTTCCCCCCCAAAAAAACTGTCTTTTTTAAAAAAACCCCAACTGCCCATCAAAAAGATTTTAAAAAATTTTTGGAGGTTAAAAAAGGGAATTTTCCCCGGATAAAATTCCTTTAAGGAAAGGAAAAAGGCAGGTTTTTGTTCCCTGTTCTTGAAAAAAGCGCTTTTTATAAGTTTTGGGGGGGGAAAACCGGGGTTTTTTAAAAATTGAAAATTTGGGAATTTGGGGAAAGGAAAAAGCCCGGGTTTTCAAGTTCCCAACGGGGTTAAAATTTGCAGAGATTTGTGTCCTGACATGTTGATGCATGAGTTTCAAGTACCACATTCATCATCTTGGCTCTCCTGTTTCGGACCCCCATGTGGCTCCAGTCCAGTTTTTTTCCATTCGATCTCCCTGTGCTTGAAATCGGCCCATTCCAGTAACTTTCTCTGCTCGAGTGAGCTCTTCTTGCACCTCAGAAGTGTGTTCCACCATCACCCCTGTTGTTTTTCTCATTCGTACTCCTCTCTTGCCTCCTCAGTTCTGTGGTGGGTTTATACATCACTCCAAATGACTACTTAGATCTCCGGACTGAATTGTACCTACAATGGTAGTCTCTTTCTCCAATCATAGTCCCATGCCTTCCATTTCCTCAAATCCCCATCTGTGTTTTATGACAGTGCAACTCCCTTCAATCCCCCTCTACTCCTTCTAATCTTTCCTCAGATCTGATATCCTGTTGGGAAAATTGTGTCTGTTATTGTCTCAGTGAGTTGTTTCTTGGTGACTGCTTATGATGTCCTGGGGATTTTTCACTGATTCTTTCGTTCCCACTCCTCATGTTTATTCGTTATTCCATCCGCGTTTGTGTAACCAAACCTCAGTTTCTTTTCTATCATTGTGGTCATGCAAGAATGATTTGGGGTTGGGGAGCGAGAGCCTTGTGGGGGCCTATAAGGCTGTGGGGTAGTGGTTTTGTGTTATGGGGGTGGTGTCAAATGCCCATAAGACAGCTGTTGGGGTGAGGTTTTGTGATATGGGGGTTTAGGTGGCAGAGGAACAGTGAAGTGGGTTGTAGTATAGGTTCTCAGTTGCGATGGGAAGTCGCGGTTGGAGTCATTTGGGTGGAGATCTGTGGGGTTGTTGCCCTTCCTCTGTGTCTGGGTCCTGCTCATTTCGTCATTGCTTCTTCGTTCCTCCTTGTGTCTCTGTACCCTCCTCTTTCAGTGTGTTCCTTCTTCTTTGTGTTTCTGTCGCGGTCGAGGTATACTCACTGTACCTCCTCTTTGTCCCTCCAGTCTTGCTTTCCTTGCAGAATCCTGGTTTCGAACTGATCCTTCCTTGAAAGATACTCTGACAAGTCCGTTTCCTTCCACTCGCAACCACCCTTTCTCTGAAAATTTTCACCTGGGTCCATATCGCCCTCTCCCCTAGTTGTTTTCCATGATGCCTTCAATCATTTTTTTCTCCTCCTTGTTTTTATTTCTTCAAAGTTGTCCCCCCTCTGGCTTCTTGGAGCCCGTACAAACAAAAACCTGAACCTCGCCCTTTCTCCTCCCACTGAGTCTCCAATCTGCTTCCTCTGAGGCATTTTATTTTGCCTCCATTGACATGTTCTTGCTTCAGTCCCTGTCATATCCGAAACTTCTTATTTTTTCTCAGTGATCTGTCCTTTCCTGACCAGCTTGTCCATTGCTACTGCAGTTGGCTGTTAGAATCTGCATATAGCATACCTTCATTGTCTCCGACCTGTCCGTTTTGATCTTGTTGTGCTCGTCGTCTTTTTCCCTGGCCCCACGTGGGTCTGATAGGGCCTTCGTGTACGTCTGTCTCCGTTGTTGCTTACCGTCCCCCCTTTCTGCGCGCCTGACTTTGAATTTCCTGATTTCACAATCTGAATTGTCATTTGTCTCTAATCTGTTTTCAGCCTTTGCAGTTTCTCTTCTAAGCACAGTATCCTAGCATCTGCTGCTAAGACCTTACTTCCCACTCCTGCACTCTCAGCTATCCCTCCTCCATTTATCTTACAAGCTCAACTATCTTCCTTTCCCACTCTTTTTCCACCCTTTTTTTTGAGCTCTAACTCCCAGTCTTTCCTCCCTGGTTTTCCGTACCAGATCTCTGTTTCCATCCTCTAAGGCCACCCATTTTTTTTTTTTACCACAAAGGCAGAGGAGGGAGAGGGTGCAAGGGGAGGAGAAAGGGTAGAAAGACAGAGAGAGGGAGAGAGAAAGGGTAAAATAGGGAAGAGAGGAGAGAGTATGGGGGTGGAGGGATAAGACCAAGGGGGTGAGAGAGAAATGTGATGGGGGAGAGAAAGGGTAAGAGAGAGGATAAAGAGAGGGAAGGGAGAGTAAGAGTGAGAGAGGAGAAAGGAGGGCGAGGGAATAGGCTAGAGAGAGAGAAAAATGGAGATATTGAGTGAGAAGCCTATAGAGAGAGAGGAGGGTGAGAGATAGGGTTTTTTATGGGATTGACGGGAGAGAGAAGAGGGAGAGAGAGAGGGAGAGAGAGAGGGTAGAGAGAGGGAGAGAGGGAGAAGAGAGGGAGAGAGAGAGAGAGAGAGAGAGAGAGAGTAGGGGAAGGGGAGGAAAAAGGCGTGAGAGAGAGAACGCGAGGGAAGGAAAAGATAGGAGGGAGGAGGAGTGAAGGCAACACAGCGGGGAGGGGAAAGGTCTGTGGGGAGGGAAAGTGTGGGGGGGGGTGAGGGACCGGTCAAATTCCAGATCAGCTGTGTGGTACTCAGCCCAAGTTGTGTTTCAGTGTGTCGAGACTCACCTCCTCCCCGATGTATGTGTGTGCAACGCGTGTGTGTGTGATCACGTCAGTTTGTTTATGTCCCAACAATCACAATTCTCCTCTGAGTATCCGTAATACTAATACAATACCATTAACACAGAAGTAATTCTAATAATTATAATAACTAGCGTGTGTTAACAAGTCAATTCTTTCACCCAGTTATGTACTACTTTTACACATGTGTACCCAATAACTTGCTTCTCAGATTTTACTGTCTTTGGTGTCCTAAAACATTATCTCTCGAAACTGTTGTCAGGGCGAAGACCCCATTAGCCCCGACTTATCCTCCTGTCCTATTCCTTTGCTCCTACAAATTTTATCTTCCTACTACTGCTAGGTGTTGTGTTGTATGATAAACCCTCTGGAGCAGTGTTTAGATAGCGAGCTACCAGTGATCGAAGGGCCGCTCTAACTACTTTCAAAACCTCCCGCCGAACCACATACAGGTGATTTGTACGTTAATCCTCAGAGGGGACGTCCATCGAGATGCCTGATGTACGATGTTCCGCTGTAAACGATGCTCGCTGTACGATGCTCCGCTGTACATGACTCTGCACCTCGCCCCTTCCGACTCTGACTTCTTCAACATTCTTTTCTCCTCAGTTGCCGCTTTTGAGTCCTCATTTACCACACTTATCACTGGTATACTTCTACATTTTATAATTTACACTTCACTTTTGGTAAGTACACTTCTTATTTGTGATGACAACCCAACCTGTTATGGCGGCGCTAACTTATTTCTCCTCAGGCCTACTGCTGCCACCACCTACTGGTTGCTTCTAGCTGCTAAAACACGCTAAAAGCACTACAGATTTCTCGAGCCCTGGCGCTTGTGACCCACTAAAACTACGTGTGTGTGTGTGTGTGTATGTGTGGTGTGTGTGTGTGTGTGTGTGTTGTGTGAGTTTGTGTGTGTGTGTGTGTGTGTGTGTATGTTGTGTGTGTGTGGTGTGTGTATGTTGTGTATATGTGTGTGTGTATGTGTGTGTGTATGTGTTGGGTGGGTTTTGTATGTACTCGCCTATTTGTACTCACCTATTTGTGGGTTGTCAGGGGTCAAAGTCACAGCTCCTGGCCCCCGCCTCTTCGCTGATTGCTACTAGGTCCTCTCTCTCCCTGCCCCATGAGCGTCTATATACCCTCGCCTTAAAACTATGTATGGTTCCCGCCCTCCAGTACGGTCACTTTCTAGGCTATTTTCACGGCTTACTACTACTATGACTGAAGAAATACTTCCTAACTCCCTTTGTTCATCTGAGTCTTTAACTTCAATGTGACTCTCTTGTGTCTGTGTCCCTTCTCTGACATCCCGTCTTTGTCCAACCTTGTCTATTCCACACAGTTTTTTATATGTCCGTTTAATCATGTCTCCCTGACCCTCCTGACCTCCAGTGTCCGTCAGGCGGATTCCCCTCAACCTTTCTTCGTAGGACAATCCTCCGTAGCTCTGGACAGTCTTGTGCAAACCTTTGCACTTTCTCTAATTTCTTGACGTGCTTGACTAGGTGTGGATTCCAAACTGTTCTGCATACTCCATATGGCATGACGTAAATGGTATACAGAGTCTTAAAACGAATCCTTACTGAGGTATCGGAACGCTATCCGTAGGTTGGCCGTATGCTGCAGCAAGTTTATCTGATTGATGAGCGCCTCAGGAGATATGTTCGGTGTTATGCTCACACCCAGATCTTTTTTCCTTGAGTGGAGGTTGCAGTCTTTGGCCATCAAACTATATTGTGTCTGCGCGGTTCCTTCTTTGCCCCTTCCCCAATCTTCATGAACTTGCATTTGGCAGAGGTTAAATTAAGGAGCCAGTTGCTGGACCAGGCTTGTAGCCTGTCCAGGTCTCTTTGTAGTCCTCCTGGATCCTCATTCCGATTTGATTCTTCTCATTAACTTTCGCATCATCTGCAAACAAGGACAATTCTGATCTATCCCCTTCCGTTATGTCGTTCACATATACCAAGAACGCACAGGTCCTAGGACTGACCCCTTGGAACCCCGCTTGTCACAGGCGCCTACTCTGACACCCACGTCAGCGTCCAGACTAATTCCTCCTGTCAGGTATCTCTGATCCATTGCAGTGCCTTCCTTTATGGTGTGCTGTCCCTAGCTTTGCAGTAGCCTCTTGTGATGAACTGTGTCGAAGGCCTTCTTAGCAGTCTAAAAATATGCAGTCGATCTACCCCTCTCTCTCTTGTCTTACCTTCTGACACCTTTGTCAAAAACTATAGTACGGTTGTGACACAGGATTTTCCTTCCCTTAAACCGTGCTGGTTGTCAATTATACACTTGTTTCTTTCCAGGTGCCCCACCACTCCCCTGAGATCTCTCCATGACCTGCATACCTATACACGTTAGTGGGGGGGGGGGGGGGGGGGGGGGGGGATACAGGTTGTAGTTTAGTGCCTCATTCCTGCTTCCCTTTTTTTAAAAATTGGGACTACATTTTGACCATTTTCCATACCTAAGGGAGTTGCCCATTTCCAAATGCTGTTGTTGAAGATCTTTGTTTAATGGCACACACACAATACTCTTGCTCCCAAAAAACCATAACCCCGGCCGGGAATGAACCCGCGGTCATGAGTCTCAAAAACTCCAGCAGCCCGTCGCGTTAGCCACCACTGCTAACAAACCCTGCTCACATGTTTTGAATACTGCGCTATTTAAAATAGGAATATAAAAAAATTAAAGTACGCTAACTACAACGACTATAATATTTAAAGTATATTTTAAATTTCAATTGGAAAGCTTCGAACACGCTAGCTCAGAGTATCTCTGATTTACTAGACCCGACATGTGGGAAGCCTAGTGGTTCGTCCTTTAATTAGGTCCACACACCCGCTTACTGCATTTTTGTAGTTTCTCCAGTTCATGTGTTCAGGAAAATCCCATGTATTCCACAAGGTCTGCCTCAACCAACTGGGTATTCTTACCTTCCCCAGGTCTGCCTCAACAACTGGTATTCTCACCTTCCCAGTCTCCTCAACAACCGGTATCCTTATCTTCCCTTCCCAGGATCCTGTGCCTCAACAACCGGTATCCTTACCTTCCCCCCAGGTCTGCCTCAACAACCGTATCCTACCTTCCCCAGGTCTGCCTCAACAACCGGTATCCTTACCTTCCCCATGTCTGCCTCAACAACCGGTATCCTTACCTTCCCCAGGTCTGCCTCAACAACCGGTATCCTTACCTTCCCCCAGGTCTCCTCAACAACCGGTATCCCTTACCTTCACCCCAGGTCTCCTTCAACAACCGTATCCTTACCTCCCCAGGTCTGCCTCAACAACCGGTATCCTTACCTTCCCCAGGTCTGTCCTCAACAACCGGTTATCCTCACCTTCCCCAGGTTGCTCAACAACCGGTATCACTGTAATAAAAGTTGGTAGAATTACGTCAATATGTAGAAGTAAAGGACACAAGTTGCAACTAATGTGACATTTTATTGTGCAACGTTTCGCTCTCTCCAGGAGCTTTATCAAGCCATTGTCTTGATAAAGCCTCTGGAGAGCGAAACGTTGCCGACAATAAATGTCACATAGTTGCACTTGGTCCCTTTTACTTTACAAACCGTAATCCTCACCTTCCCCATGTCTGCCTCAACAAACCGGTATCCTCACCTTTCCCCAGGTCTGCCACAACAACCGTACCTCACCTTCCCCAGGTCCTGCCTCAACAACTCGTATCCTCACCTTCCCCAGGTCTGCCAACAACAACCGGTATCCTCACCTTCCCATACCCAGTCTGCCTCAACAATCGGTAATCCTCAACCTTCTCCCCAGGTCTGCCTCAACAATCGTATCCTTCCTCACCTTCCCACAGGTCTGCCTCAAACAAACCGGTATCCTCACCTTCCCCCAGGTCTGGCCTTCAACAACCATATCCTCACCTTCCCCATGTCCTGCCTCAACAACCAGTTATCCTCACCTCCCCAGTCTGCCTCAACAACCAGTATCCTCACCTTCCCCATGTCTGCCTCAAACAACCGGCATCCTCACCTCCCAGGACTGCCCCTCAACAACCGTATCCTCACCTTCCCCAGGTCTGCTCAACAATCGGTATCCTCACCTTCACCAGGTCTGCCTCAACAATCGGTATCCTCACCTTCCCCAGGTCTGCCCACAACAACCGGTTCCTCACCTTCCCCATGTCTGCCTCCAACAACAGTATCCTCACCTTCCCCAGGTCTGCCTCCAACAACCAGAATCCTCAACCTTCCCCAGGTCTGCCTCAACAACCGGTATCCCCTCACCTTCCCTAGGTCTGCCTCAACAACAAGTATCCTCAACCTTCCCCAGGTTCTGCCTCAACAACCGTATCCCCTCACCTTCCCCAGGTCTGCCTCACAACGGTATCCCTCACCTTCCCAAGTCTGCCTCAACAACCGTATCCTCACCTTCCTAGGTCTGCCACCAACAACCGGTATCCTCACCTCCCCAGGTCTGCCTCAAAACAACCGGTATCCCTCACCTTCCCCAGGTCTGCCTCAACAACCTGTATCCTCACCTCCCAGGTCTGCCTCAACAACCGGTATCCTCACCTTCCCCAGTCTGCCTCAACAACCGGTATCCCTCACACCTTCCCCAGGACTGCCTTCAACAACCGGTATCCTCACCTTCCCAGGTCTGCCTCAACAACCGGTATCCTCAACCTTCCCTAGTCTGCCTCAACACCGTATCCTCACCTTACCCAGGTCTGCCTCAACAACCGGTATCCTCAACATCCCCCAGGTCTGCCTCAACAACGGTAATCCTCACCTATGCCCAGGTTTCACTTTGTCCAGTGAGTGTCTCCCTTTTGATATTAGTTTTTTTAGAATATTGGACACACACACCCACATTCTTCCTCGACCGATTTTAGCCTCTTTCTTCTGTCTTCTTAGTTTTAATGTTTGTAAGCGCAGAAAAATCCCTAATTCCACACGAGGTAAGAAGTGTAAAATTCGCATATTCATTTCTTTAATCTCTCATCCAGATTCTCCACAGGCTTTATTCAATCCTATTGCTTTATTTTAGACTGCGAACATTACGTATTTTCAGTTATTATTGCTATAATAAAAAGGCACTAAACCACTAGGGTCATACAGCGCACTTTTTTCTCCTTCTTGACATCCTAAGTTTCTTAATTTATTTCTCAGAGCATTAATTTTACTCAGTGGAAGATATTTTCAAGTTGTCTTGCATGTTTAAGAATCTACCTTGGTTAAATGTTCAAAGATTTCACTAAGTAGGAATAATTTTTGTAGACAAAGTCCTCATGTACAAGGCAAACGCACGAAAATTCTTTCTTGGTATTCAAGGGTAAAAAAGACCTAAATTATCTCTTTTGAGTTTTATACACTGGTTGACAACACTTTAGCGTCTGGAAGAGCCATCTTGCTCCGTTGCAGAAGATTCGCATACTTTTGTTCACTTCTTTACGTAGTAAGGCAAACATCGTGATTTAAGTGAACATATATTTTGTGCAGTTCAATATTTTTTAACAACTTTGTCTAGTTACAATACAGCCTCAATTACTTACTGCTGATTTTGTTGTTGAAATCAACTCTTCCACGATGGAGAAAGTAATGTTTTTGTATGACATCACTCTTTTCTTTCCTTCAACTGATGAACATGTACTTTCACTGGTCAAACTATTATGGAGCAACGTCCTGAACAAATTCCAGCACCACATTCTAATACAAAAGAACAACTTCCAAGTACATAATGGAGTAGTTATCTTTTGCCCTGTTGTTTATAAATGAATTTCATTTTATATTTTAGTAAAATTGGGAAGAATTTAATGATACATTAAACAAGTTAATAAATCTTAAATTCTCGGGAAGTGTATTAGGTTTACAGAGTAGGGGTGTCGTCACGCGTGTGGAGGTGTTGCTTTGGTTGTGAGATTTATGGTGAGATGTAGTCTTGACCCTTTATATGTCCTCCTTTGATTGTAATTGTTTATAGATTCGTAGATAATGTTGAGAAGTCACGAAAGCACCCTGGAATTTCACTACTCTTTTTCACAGTCGTTTTATTTTGAATATTCTGATATCACCTGATTACTGTGATCTTATTGCATATTATATATATTATATATAAATATATATTATATTATATATAATATATATATATATATATATATAATATATAATATATATATATATATATATATATATATATATATATATAAAAATAGATACATATATGTATTATAGACACTCAAATTCTTTTTATAATTTTCATTTCCTCATTTATTTCCTCTGGAGTAAAGAGTGGTATATGTATGACAATTTACTCCTGAAAAGTATTAGAAGAACTAGTTTCAAATCTTCACACTGAAATAACTTCTTACCTTACACAAGGTACAAAATAGCAAAATACCATTTCTCAGTGAACTCAGGGGAGTCAAATGTAAATGCAATGTTTGCAGGCCTTCACACCCACCCACACAAAAGATTACTTGGATAAAGAAATGTGGATAACTGGGTACAACCTTTTCAGCTGCGACAGAAAGAACAGGAAACAAAGTGGGGGGGGGGCCTGTATGTCAGAGTCGCTCATTTTTCACGGATACTACTGAACAACCATAAATTGTAGATGAAGTTCTAACAAAAAAAGGACAAAAACCAAAACTTAGTTGTGTTTGTCTATAAGCCACGACGACACTTCCCAAGCAGTTTTTGCAAAGAACAGCAATTGAAAACTGAACAATAGTCTGGAAAGCCTTCCATCCACATCCTAAACATCTTGCTGAATGGTGACTTCAATCTGAGACATAATCAAAATTTGAAGAATGCATCAAATAATGTTGTAGCAGAAATAATCCCTGGGGGCAGCTCAATGAAAAGTCACACACACTTGAACTGATGAATTTCTCCAATAAACACCCTAAAGTCAGCATATATTGGAGTCCAACAGACTAGAGAACACACCTAACCTTTATTTTCACAAATAATAATGACCTGGTAAGAAACATAATATCAAAAACAACTAATTCTGATCACAATCTAATCGAAGTCCAGCTTACATACACAGAAGTTCCTGAACAGGCAAAAAGAATACTGGCTGTGAGGGTACCTTCAATACAAAATCACTTCCAACAACAAGAATCATCAACTGGATTTGGGAAGATATCTTAAATAACATGGACCCTAACAGTGCCTTTGAAAATATCAACTTTCTGGCAGTTGAAAGTAATTTTATGGCATATTCCACTAAGAAAAAAAAAATTTAGAAAACAAGAGAGAGACGTTCCCTCTACAGGAGAATGCGAAGAATCGCTGAGCGTCCTGAAGAGTGTTAGATTATCTGAAATAGAAGAAAAGCCCTAACCAGAGAATGGAAAATATTAGCTTAAATTAAAGGACTCATAACAAGACAGGAAGACAAGAGGGGCAAAAAGCACTTAGTGAAATTGAAA
>NC_069446.1:38442736-38450236 GCF_026875155.1 Cherax quadricarinatus | reverse complement strand
ACCAAAAATAGCACTGGTCCTAGGACCGACCCCTGGTGGGACCCCGCTCGTCACAGGTTGCCCACTGTGAAAACATCATTACCGTACCATGAATTCGTTGTTGCCGTCTTGTCAGGTATACTCTGATCCATTGCAGTGAGTTGTGCCCATCCTGTTATATGCGCCTGATGCTCTAGCTTCTGCACTAATCTCTTGTGAGGAACTGTGTCAAAGGCCTTCCTTGCAGTCCAAGAAGATGCAACAACCCACACCCTCTCTCTCGTGTCCTTTAACTCTGTTATTTTATCATAAAACTCCAAGAGGTTTGTGACACAAATTTGCCTCACGTGAATCCGTGCTGGTGTGCATTTACACTTGTTCCGTTTCCAGGTGCTCCACCCATGCTTTCTCCTCCTGATAATCTTCTCCATAATTTTGCATACTATACACGTCAATGACACAGGTCCTATAGTTTTAGATGCCTCTTTTTTTCTGTCTCACTTTTTTAAAAATGGAACTACATTTTGCCGTCTTACATACTTCAGGTAGTTGCCAGTTTCCAAGGAAGTGATGAAGATGTGGTAAGTGGCACGCCACAAACATATCTGCTCCCTCTCAAGGACCCACGGTAGAGATGTTGGTCCGGTCCCCATTGCCTTTGAGGTGTCCGATGTCCCTTAGCAATTTTCTTCACCTCCCTCCTCATCTGTATGTATGTCGTCCAACACTTGTTGGTGTATTCCTTGCTGGTGTCCCCATCATGTCTGTCCCCCCAGAGTCCTTCCTGTCTCTAACTGTAAATACTTCCTTAAATCTTGTGTTAGCTCCTCACATTACCTCTTGATCGTTTTCTTGTGAGTTCTTCTCCACCTTCTTTCCACAGCTTATCACCTGGTCCTTGACTGTTGTCCTTCCTCCTAATGTGGCTATAACGCATTTTCGGGTCAATTTGACTTTCGATGGTATGTCGTTTTCATACTGTCGCTGGCCTCCCTCCTTATCTGTGCATACTCGTTCTGCTCTTCTACCAATCTCCTTGTTTCCTGGTCCTATGCCTCCTGTAACCTTTTCCATCCTCTGTCACTTAGTTTTTTTGCCTCCCTACACTTCGGGTAACCAAGACTTCGTTTTAAGTCTTCCTATTATTTCCTGTTTTCCCTTGGGAACAAAAACTTCCTCTTCCCTCCTTAGCACTTTGTTGCCACATATTCCATCATTCTCGTTTACAGATTTGTCCTAACCATTTCTCTGTACACACTGAACCACCTGCAGGAAGTTTTCTCATACCTGTGTAGTCCTCCCCCCTTTTATAGTTTGCCTGGTCCCCTTCAGTTCCTGTTACTTTCTCCAACATTGTAAACTCTACTATAAAGTCAAAAAACTCAGAACCATGGTGATCGCTAGCCCAAGGGGCCTCTCGTAAGTGATGTCCCTCAATGTCTGAACTGTTCAGGGTGAACACAAAGATCCAGTCTTGCGGTCCATCCCCCTCTCTCTCTCTAGATTTGTGTCCTGACATGTTGATGCATGAGTTTCAAGTACCACATTCATCATCTTGGCTCTCCTGTTTCGGACCCCCATGTGGCTCCAGTCCAGTTTTTTTCCATTCGATCTCCCTGTGCTTGAAATCGGCCCATTCCAGTAACTTTCTCTGCTCGAGTGAGCTCTTCTTGCACCTCAGAAGTGTGTTCCACCATCACCCCTGTTGTTTTTCTCATTCGTACTCCTCTCTTGCCTCCTCAGTTCTGTGGTGGGTTTATACATCACTCCAAATGACTACTTAGATCTCCGGACTGAATTGTACCTACAATGGTAGTCTCTTTCTCCAATCATAGTCCCATGCCTTCCATTTCCTCAAATCCCCATCTGTGTTTTATGACAGTGCAACTCCCTTCAATCCCCCTCTACTCCTTCTAATCTTTCCTCAGATCTGATATCCTGTTGGGAAAATTGTGTCTGTTATTGTCTCAGTGAGTTGTTTCTTGGTGACTGCTTATGATGTCCTGGGGATTTTTCACTGATTCTTTCGTTCCCACTCCTCATGTTTATTCGTTATTCCATCCGCGTTTGTGTAACCAAACCTCAGTTTCTTTTCTATCATTGTGGTCATGCAAGAATGATTTGGGGTTGGGGAGCGAGAGCCTTGTGGGGGCCTATAAGGCTGTGGGGTAGTGGTTTTGTGTTATGGGGGTGGTGTCAAATGCCCATAAGACAGCTGTTGGGGTGAGGTTTTGTGATATGGGGGTTTAGGTGGCAGAGGAACAGTGAAGTGGGTTGTAGTATAGGTTCTCAGTTGCGATGGGAAGTCGCGGTTGGAGTCATTTGGGTGGAGATCTGTGGGGTTGTTGCCCTTCCTCTGTGTCTGGGTCCTGCTCATTTCGTCATTGCTTCTTCGTTCCTCCTTGTGTCTCTGTACCCTCCTCTTTCAGTGTGTTCCTTCTTCTTTGTGTTTCTGTCGCGGTCGAGGTATACTCACTGTACCTCCTCTTTGTCCCTCCAGTCTTGCTTTCCTTGCAGAATCCTGGTTTCGAACTGATCCTTCCTTGAAAGATACTCTGACAAGTCCGTTTCCTTCCACTCGCAACCACCCTTTCTCTGAAAATTTTCACCTGGGTCCATATCGCCCTCTCCCCTAGTTGTTTTCCATGATGCCTTCAATCATTTTTTTCTCCTCCTTGTTTTTATTTCTTCAAAGTTGTCCCCCCTCTGGCTTCTTGGAGCCCGTACAAACAAAAACCTGAACCTCGCCCTTTCTCCTCCCACTGAGTCTCCAATCTGCTTCCTCTGAGGCATTTTATTTTGCCTCCATTGACATGTTCTTGCTTCAGTCCCTGTCATATCCGAAACTTCTTATTTTTTCTCAGTGATCTGTCCTTTCCTGACCAGCTTGTCCATTGCTACTGCAGTTGGCTGTTAGAATCTGCATATAGCATACCTTCATTGTCTCCGACCTGTCCGTTTTGATCTTGTTGTGCTCGTCGTCTTTTTCCCTGGCCCCACGTGGGTCTGATAGGGCCTTCGTGTACGTCTGTCTCCGTTGTTGCTTACCGTCCCCCCTTTCTGCGCGCCTGACTTTGAATTTCCTGATTTCACAATCTGAATTGTCATTTGTCTCTAATCTGTTTTCAGCCTTTGCAGTTTCTCTTCTAAGCACAGTATCCTAGCATCTGCTGCTAAGACCTTACTTCCCACTCCTGCACTCTCAGCTATCCCTCCTCCATTTATCTTACAAGCTCAACTATCTTCCTTTCCCACTCTTTTTCCACCCTTTTTTTTGAGCTCTAACTCCCAGTCTTTCCTCCCTGGTTTTCCGTACCAGATCTCTGTTTCCATCCTCTAAGGCCACCCATTTTTTTTTTTTACCACAAAGGCAGAGGAGGGAGAGGGTGCAAGGGGAGGAGAAAGGGTAGAAAGACAGAGAGAGGGAGAGAGAAAGGGTAAAATAGGGAAGAGAGGAGAGAGTATGGGGGTGGAGGGATAAGACCAAGGGGGTGAGAGAGAAATGTGATGGGGGAGAGAAAGGGTAAGAGAGAGGATAAAGAGAGGGAAGGGAGAGTAAGAGTGAGAGAGGAGAAAGGAGGGCGAGGGAATAGGCTAGAGAGAGAGAAAAATGGAGATATTGAGTGAGAAGCCTATAGAGAGAGAGGAGGGTGAGAGATAGGGTTTTTTATGGGATTGACGGGAGAGAGAAGAGGGAGAGAGAGAGGGAGAGAGAGAGGGTAGAGAGAGGGAGAGAGGGAGAAGAGAGGGAGAGAGAGAGAGAGAGAGAGAGAGAGAGTAGGGGAAGGGGAGGAAAAAGGCGTGAGAGAGAGAACGCGAGGGAAGGAAAAGATAGGAGGGAGGAGGAGTGAAGGCAACACAGCGGGGAGGGGAAAGGTCTGTGGGGAGGGAAAGTGTGGGGGGGGGTGAGGGACCGGTCAAATTCCAGATCAGCTGTGTGGTACTCAGCCCAAGTTGTGTTTCAGTGTGTCGAGACTCACCTCCTCCCCGATGTATGTGTGTGCAACGCGTGTGTGTGTGATCACGTCAGTTTGTTTATGTCCCAACAATCACAATTCTCCTCTGAGTATCCGTAATACTAATACAATACCATTAACACAGAAGTAATTCTAATAATTATAATAACTAGCGTGTGTTAACAAGTCAATTCTTTCACCCAGTTATGTACTACTTTTACACATGTGTACCCAATAACTTGCTTCTCAGATTTTACTGTCTTTGGTGTCCTAAAACATTATCTCTCGAAACTGTTGTCAGGGCGAAGACCCCATTAGCCCCGACTTATCCTCCTGTCCTATTCCTTTGCTCCTACAAATTTTATCTTCCTACTACTGCTAGGTGTTGTGTTGTATGATAAACCCTCTGGAGCAGTGTTTAGATAGCGAGCTACCAGTGATCGAAGGGCCGCTCTAACTACTTTCAAAACCTCCCGCCGAACCACATACAGGTGATTTGTACGTTAATCCTCAGAGGGGACGTCCATCGAGATGCCTGATGTACGATGTTCCGCTGTAAACGATGCTCGCTGTACGATGCTCCGCTGTACATGACTCTGCACCTCGCCCCTTCCGACTCTGACTTCTTCAACATTCTTTTCTCCTCAGTTGCCGCTTTTGAGTCCTCATTTACCACACTTATCACTGGTATACTTCTACATTTTATAATTTACACTTCACTTTTGGTAAGTACACTTCTTATTTGTGATGACAACCCAACCTGTTATGGCGGCGCTAACTTATTTCTCCTCAGGCCTACTGCTGCCACCACCTACTGGTTGCTTCTAGCTGCTAAAACACGCTAAAAGCACTACAGATTTCTCGAGCCCTGGCGCTTGTGACCCACTAAAACTACGTGTGTGTGTGTGTGTGTATGTGTGGTGTGTGTGTGTGTGTGTGTGTTGTGTGAGTTTGTGTGTGTGTGTGTGTGTGTGTGTATGTTGTGTGTGTGTGGTGTGTGTATGTTGTGTATATGTGTGTGTGTATGTGTGTGTGTATGTGTTGGGTGGGTTTTGTATGTACTCGCCTATTTGTACTCACCTATTTGTGGGTTGTCAGGGGTCAAAGTCACAGCTCCTGGCCCCCGCCTCTTCGCTGATTGCTACTAGGTCCTCTCTCTCCCTGCCCCATGAGCGTCTATATACCCTCGCCTTAAAACTATGTATGGTTCCCGCCCTCCAGTACGGTCACTTTCTAGGCTATTTTCACGGCTTACTACTACTATGACTGAAGAAATACTTCCTAACTCCCTTTGTTCATCTGAGTCTTTAACTTCAATGTGACTCTCTTGTGTCTGTGTCCCTTCTCTGACATCCCGTCTTTGTCCAACCTTGTCTATTCCACACAGTTTTTTATATGTCCGTTTAATCATGTCTCCCTGACCCTCCTGACCTCCAGTGTCCGTCAGGCGGATTCCCCTCAACCTTTCTTCGTAGGACAATCCTCCGTAGCTCTGGACAGTCTTGTGCAAACCTTTGCACTTTCTCTAATTTCTTGACGTGCTTGACTAGGTGTGGATTCCAAACTGTTCTGCATACTCCATATGGCATGACGTAAATGGTATACAGAGTCTTAAAACGAATCCTTACTGAGGTATCGGAACGCTATCCGTAGGTTGGCCGTATGCTGCAGCAAGTTTATCTGATTGATGAGCGCCTCAGGAGATATGTTCGGTGTTATGCTCACACCCAGATCTTTTTTCCTTGAGTGGAGGTTGCAGTCTTTGGCCATCAAACTATATTGTGTCTGCGCGGTTCCTTCTTTGCCCCTTCCCCAATCTTCATGAACTTGCATTTGGCAGAGGTTAAATTAAGGAGCCAGTTGCTGGACCAGGCTTGTAGCCTGTCCAGGTCTCTTTGTAGTCCTCCTGGATCCTCATTCCGATTTGATTCTTCTCATTAACTTTCGCATCATCTGCAAACAAGGACAATTCTGATCTATCCCCTTCCGTTATGTCGTTCACATATACCAAGAACGCACAGGTCCTAGGACTGACCCCTTGGAACCCCGCTTGTCACAGGCGCCTACTCTGACACCCACGTCAGCGTCCAGACTAATTCCTCCTGTCAGGTATCTCTGATCCATTGCAGTGCCTTCCTTTATGGTGTGCTGTCCCTAGCTTTGCAGTAGCCTCTTGTGATGAACTGTGTCGAAGGCCTTCTTAGCAGTCTAAAAATATGCAGTCGATCTACCCCTCTCTCTCTTGTCTTACCTTCTGACACCTTTGTCAAAAACTATAGTACGGTTGTGACACAGGATTTTCCTTCCCTGAAACCGTGCTGGTTGTCAATTTATAACTTGTTTCTTTCCAGGTGCCCCACCACTCTCCCCCTGATGATCTTCTCCATGCCCTTGCATACTATACACGTTAGTGATACAGGTCTGTAGTTTAGTCCCTCATTGTCTGTCCCCCTTTTTAAAAATTGGGACTACATTTGCCATTTTCCATCCCTCAGGGAGTTGCCCGTTTCAAATGATGTGTTGAAGATCTTTGTTAATGGCTCACACAATATCTCTTTCTCCCAAAAAAACCATACCCCGGCCGGGGTTGAAAACCCCCGGTTTATAGAGTCTCAAAACTCCAGCCCCTCGCGTTAGCCACTAGACCAGCTAGCCACAATAAGATTCAAACCAACTAGGTATATTTCTACACCATAGGAAAGTTAGCACAGGACCTCTGTGACACAAATGCAAGTTTTACAGACGAATCCCAGCTAGCGTGGCCGTGACGAACTCTAGCTCAAGTCCCTTCACTGCCGTCAACTGACTCAAGAAATCGTAATGACAACGATTGCAAATAAACCATACCCCCGGCTAGCTGGGCTAGTGGCTAACGCAACCGGGGGGAGTTTTGAGACTCTTGACCGCGGGTTCAATCCCGGCCGGGGGTATGGTTTATTTGCAATCGTGTCATTACGATTTCTTGAGTCATCTCTGCTCCCTCTTTAAGGACCCATGGAGGGGATGTTGTCCCGGTCCCACCGCATTTGAGGTGTCAAGTTCGCATAGCAGCTTTTTCACCCCCTCTTTGGTTATATGTACCTTATCCAGCACTTGCTGGTGTGCATCCCTGTTCTGATTTCCTGGAGTCCTACTGGTTTCCACTGTAAATTCCTCTTTAAATCTTGTTTTTGGAGCTCCCGACATACCTCTTGGTCGCTTCTTGTGAATTCCCCATCACACTTCCTCAGTCTGATTACCTGGTCCCTTTACTGTTGTTTTCTCCTGATGTGGGTGTAGAAAAAGCTTCGGGTCAGTCTTTACTTTTGATGCTAAGTCATTTTCATATTGTCTCTGAGCCTCCCTTCTTATCTGTGCATATTCGTTTCTGGCTCTTCGCTGATTTCTTTATTTTCCTGGTTCTCTGTCTTCTGTACCTTTTCCATTCTCTAGTACACCCTAGTTTTTGCCTCCCCACAACTTTGGGTGAACCAAGGATCGTTCTGTTCTTCCCCTTATTTCTGTTTCCCTTGGGGAAAAACCTCCCTCTGCCCCTTGCTTTTTGTTCTTGGGGTTTTTTTCCCGT
>NC_069446.1:38417146-38442236 GCF_026875155.1 Cherax quadricarinatus | reverse complement strand
AAATTATAAATATTGTCGGCAATATTAAAAAACTTCAATTAACAAGAACTCATATAAAATTAAGTCCTTTCTAAAATTTTCTCTTATACGTTTAAAGATATATTTTTTTCATTAATGTTAATGTAAAAAATTTTAATTTTGCACCAAAAGAATCTTAGAAAACTTACCTAATTTTATTATAACAAGAGAAATTTATTTTAGCCTAACCCAACTAAATATATTTTAGATTTGTTTAAAATAATTTAATACTAAACACACCAAGTGAAATATATTTTTTTCGTTAGGTTCAGAATGATTTTGGCGAAATTATTGCATACACATATTTTCACTTGTCCTATATGGCAAGATGAGCGTTGCTGTTTAAGCCAAGATCGCAAGTTCTGCCTACTCGGCACGACATATGTCTATATATATATTAAATAATATTTTTAATATATATATAAAATATATATATATATATATATATATAAATATATATATATTTTAATAATATATATATAATATAATAAAATATATTTTATATATAATATAAAAATATATATTATAAAATATATATCAAATAATTATTTATATATAATATATATATATATATATATATATATAAAATAAATATATATATATATAATATAAAACCATTAATACGCCTTTTGATCCATATTAAGCAAGTCCAAGTTAGAGGAGCATCAACACTTGCTATTAATCTGGTTAGTTAGCCATGTTTAATAATTTTATATAAATATTTATGTGAAGCTCAAAACCCATTATGGTCATTCAGTGGACTGAGTGGAAGACGACTGTGACTGCGTCTCTTAAGTGGAGACAGAGAACTACTTAGTTATACTCGTCTAGTTCGCTAGTTTGCAATAGTCTCATAGAATATGCATAAATGAAAAAACTTTTCAAGACAGTTTTCCAATACATGTGTGTGTGTGTGTGTCTGTGTGTGTGTGTGTGTGTGTGTACTCACCTAGTTGTACTCACCTAGTTTTGAGGTTGCAGGGGTCGAGTCCTATTTATATATGTGTGTATGTGTGTGCGTGTGTGTGTGTGTGTGTGTGTGTGTTTGGTCCTTTCCCAAGTTCCGTAAAGAAAACTTTAAATCACACTTTACAGTCTACTGAGGGCCTGGAAAAGAAGAGAAGGTCCGCTATGATCACCTAAAATAACAACTTACTATATAAAGAGATCCTGGGTTACTTCAGGTTACTTCACACGTTCATGAACAATCTAACAGTCTCTTTGAAAATCAAAGAGCAAATGAAGAAATGTTATGGTGATGCCGACAAGATGTGGAGAAAGACACGTTTTTACAGTTCAGGACATTATTAAAAGGGAAGTTTTTGGCCACGAGTTACTTCTACAGTCCTAATACAGTGTGATGAATGGTTTGAAAACCGAAACGTTGAAGATTGATACATTTATCCAACATATGGGAATCTTTATAAGGACTGAAGAACCCACTCTGGCGAAACGTTTCCTTCAATAAATATCCTGAAATATACATAAGTGTCTTTCTCCACAAAGAACAATATTGTTAGAGTAATTTATCCGGCAAACATGAAGCTTTGGACACGTGAATATATAATGTCTTTAAAAGCTTCATCATATCATGTATATATGAGATTAACAAAATATATTGCAAAAGTAAAAAAAAAAAATAATGTTCTCTTTCTCTAAAAAAATTGTCCTTGTTTTATCTGCAATTCTTTTATATCCCATAGATGTTTAAACGTGTTGAATATGGTTTCAGTACACCATTTCTTGATTCATTAACTGGCAGTCAATGAAAAGAGTAAAAAAAAAAAACAAAGACAATGACGAACAAGCTCAACACTGCATGATTTTTTTCCAGCAGAATCAAGGACCCCCCGGGCCATGGAGAAAGAATACATGGAAGATACTCTAGGAGGTGGGTAAAGATTCATGCCGTTGTATCATGGGAAACGTTTCCCCGGGCACTGAGTTACTTGCAGGTATGTTTTATATGCAGTTTTGACAAACATCCACCAAACCTTATGTGTTTTATATCCCAATATCATTATACCATAAAACACATGTTTTAAATGTTGTGTACCAAATTACATAAGCCATACACTTAGTTTACTTATAAAAAAATGGGCTAAGCCAGAGAACCGAAAATTCAAACGGCCTCAGGAAGAAATTAAAATATTTTTCGCAGCATCCTCGTTATCTACACTGGGGACATAGGTACCCCAGTGTAATATATATAAATAATATAATAATATATTATTAAAATATATATAATATATATAAAAAATTTAATATATTATATATATATATAATATATATTATATATATATATATTATAAAATATATATGTAATACATATGTTGCTGGCACAACAAAAATCTCTCCTAGAGACATCAGTAAAATTAAAGACATGGGAGAAAGTCTGGCCTTTCTTTAAACCCCACCAAATTTGAAATAGTGTCTACCAATCACAGATGATCCAGAATTTTAGTGCCGTTTTAACCAGGAGCACGAGCCATTGAAACCAGCCAATACACTCTCCCGGTGCTCCTCTTGGGTCCAATGCCATCGATCTGAATCCTAGGAAAAAAAGTCTCGGACCTCCGGACGATGGAAAGGGAGGATGAAAGACATTGAAACACACGATGCCTTTACCTACTCACCAGGTGCCTGTCATCCCCAAAAATTACCTATTTTCTGAGATGCTCCCCAGCCTTCAGCAGTCCAAAACTCAAGGAAAATGACTCTCTCCTGAAGGCCATGCTAGAGAGTGTATTGAAACTTTCCCTTGACGATGGACAGTGGTTGCAAGCCTCACTTCCGTCAGGCTTGGGGGGCTAGGAGTACGCAGATCCTCCCAGATTGCTCTACCAGCTTTCCTATCCTCTTCCATTTTCATCAAACGAGTTGATAAGACAAATTCTTCGTGACACCCTCCATGACTCAGCAGGAAAGAAGACCCTAGCTATGCCAGTGCCATCACCGAATGGGGGACTCTTGCTCTCCAGCACCAAACCCTAGCGCAGCACTGGCTCACAAACAGTCCAGGGGATGGCCCAATTGCTGAAAAGGTGCTTGCCAACATGCGCAGGGCTGCAACATCGATAGGGAGATTTCCCGTCTCCAGCTGTGAGTGCACTCACCCGGGACTTCCTCCAAACAGTTCCCATATCGGCAATGGGAACGCGACTCGACCCTAAACCCCGTATTGCAGTGGCCTGCGCCTTGCGCCCCCCAAATTCAACAGAATATATGTGTATTTGCGGCGAAGTGCAAGCAGACCAATACGGTCTAAAATGGTCTTAACTGTTCCAAAACCAAGGCTGGCATGCAAGACACAATGAGGTCAACGACATCATTAAGAGAACCCTTGCTACAGTGGATGCCCCGCCGAGAGGGAGCCACATCACTTGCAGCAAACAATACCCACAACCCAGCAAACCGCCCCCACGGAAACACCATCTATCCTTAGAAGAATGGCAAGCTCTTAGCAGGGACTATACCTGTGTGTCCACACTGGCTGACACCTATATCCATCACAGTGTGGGGCGACAGGGGGGACTGCTGACCACAGGGAGGAGTACAAGATCAGGAAGTACAGGGGCATTATCCAACAGTATCAAATTTGGGCCCAGTGGATCAGAGACCTTGGGATCTTTGGGGAAAAAAATGCCACACGTTTCCTTAAAGAATTGGGTTCCAGACTCATCGACACCCCCAGGGACCCCAAAGGGGAGCCACTTTCATGTTCCAGCGCCTCAGCGTCGCCATCCAGAGGGAAATGCTTGCTGCGTACTTGGCTCACGTCCAGCCTCGGAGGAGCTGGAGGAAATTTATATCTTTGATACATTGTGCCATTGTATTCATGTTTATGTTTTTTTCTGTAAATGTATTTTGTTTATTAATAAAAGTTCACATAGAATAAAAAATATATAGGGGGGGGTAGGAGAAAAATTTTTCAAACAGCTCCGGGGAGAACCTTGAGTTTTCCCTGAGGTACTTTATTGTCTTCTCTGAGGATGGAGAGGTCCCCATTCCAGCTATAAAAGTGTGGACTTCCCCTATATATATATATAAATATAATAAAATAAATATATATATAATATATATATAATATATATATATATATATATATATATATATATATATAATCACAAGATATTTCCCCTTTCACTGAAGAACCAATAATTATTGTAATAAAATGCATGAGAATTCTGTCAATAACATAATACTAAGTTTACGAATTACTTAGCTCACCATATAGAGTGGTTATGTTCAGATTAAAATATTTCCCTGTACCACTGGGGTAATTACGTGATTCAAAGTTAATTACAATTTCAATTACTCTTCTGGAGTTTGAATCACAATTTCAATCCACAATACTTGAACCGAAAAATTTAAAAAAATAATTATTCGACATTTTTGAATAAATTATTTTTATATGCTACTAATTCACTAATATATACACTAATAATTTTTACACTAAATTAAAACAATGACTCCTGGAACTAAAATCTTAATAAGTGTTGTTATCAAATGTTGTAAGTATAAAATAAGCTATTTAACAAAGTGCACCAATGGTGAAAATAAAACTTACTCTAATGGTACACAAAAACCTACATAAGTTACTTTCCATTTTCAAATGATAAAGTTTCATTGAAGATCCAACCATGGAAGGTACTCATAAATTTCTCCGGTTACGTCCAATCAGAAGTCCTGGAAGATTGCAGGAGATCTACCTGCGCTATATTAAGAAAAAATGAAATTTCGGCTATGATAATACTCTGGTGCTGACGGGATTGTACAATCATCATTTCTCCTTGCTCTGTTCTTTCTGAGGGAGCGTCCTTCGAAGGAGAATCCCTCCAATAGAGCGAGAGATATACGTTCGAATAGAGCACAATCCTCTACTGCCGTATACACTCTTTCAAAAGAAAGGGGCAAACCCTTGAGATAATACAGCACATATTGACTACATTTCTGACGGTAAGATTTGGCTGTAGATTCAAGAAGCAACTTGTCTTGAAGTTCTTTTTATGTTAAAAATTAACAAATTATTTAATTTCAGACTATTATAAGGACATAGGTAAATGTAAATTTGATGATTGTACAGCATTAAAAACTTTACAGATTGTGACGAATAAGCTGAACAGGTGAGTTTGACCAAGTCGGCAATTATGCCCTCTCCACATAAGCATAATGAAAATTTGTTTTTTACCATAAATTTTGCGAAAATCAAACTGTACCATAATGAAAAAATATATATATTATTTATTTTAAGCAATATTAAGTAAAATTTTAATTTACCTTTGATACTATATAAAATCATTGAAAAACAATAACGTTAGTTTAAGTTTGGTTAAGTGAGATTTCTAATAGTTTTGATCAAAAGTAAAAATCTCTATATCATTGTCAACAAAAAAATCATATATCATTAAGTAATTTTTTTTTTCAAAAGTCTCATTTTTATGGAAGTTCGACCTTTTTTGAGAGCAAGTTCGGATCAATCAGTTCCTACTACACTCACCAGGTCCAACTACACTCACACAGGTCCAGACAACACTCACGCATGTTCCACACTACACTCACCAGGTCCTCACTACACTCTCCAACCAGGGTCCAAACTACAACTCACCAGGTCGACACTACAACTCCTCTACCATACCACACTACACTCTCACCAGTCCGATACTACACTCTCACCAGGCCACACTACACTCTCACCAGGTCCAAACACTACACACTCACCAGACCCACAACCAAACCTCACCATGTCCACACTACACTCTCACCAGACCACACTAGACTCTCACCAACCCACACTACACTCTCACCAGGTCCACACTACACCTCACCCAGACCCACACTACACTATCACCAGTCCACACTACACCACCAGGTCCACAACAACACTCACACAGGTCACACTACACTCTCACCAGGTCCAGACTACACTCTCACCAGGGTCCACTTACACTCTCACCAGGTCCACACAACACTCTCACCAGGTCCACACACACTCTTCACCAGGTCCCCAGACTACACTCTCACCAGGTCCACACTACACTCTCACCAGGCCCACACTACACTCTCGACCAGTCCAACATTACAACTCTCACCAGGTCCCACACTACACTCTCACGATGTCCACACACACTCTCCCACCAGGTCCACACTACACTCTCACCAGGTCAGACAACACTCTCACCAGTCCACACTACAACACTCTCACCGAGGTCCACACTACACTCACCAATGTCCACCCTACACTCACCAGGTCCTCACTACACTCACACACAGTTCCAGACTACACTCTCATAGGTCCCACACTACACTCTCACCAGGTCCACACTAACACCCTCACCAGGACCACACTACAACTCTCCCACAGGTCCAGACTACAACTCTCACCAGGTCCACACTACACTTCACACCAGGCCCACACTACACTCTCACCAGGTCCAACCCTACCACTCTCACCAGACCCACACTACACCACGACCAGGTCCCAAACTACACTCTCACCAGACCACACACACTCTCACCAGGTCCACACTACACTCACCAGGTCCACACTACACTCAACCAGGTCCACACTACACTCTCACCAGGTCCAACTACACTCTCGACCAGTCCACACTACACTCTCACCAGGTCCACACTACACTCTCACCAGGTCCACACTACAAACCTCACCAGGTCCACACTAAACAACTTCTCACCAGGTCACATCCACACACCTCTCACCATGTCCACACTCCACACTCACCAGGCCCACACTACACTCTCACAGGTCCACACTACAACTCTCACCAGGTCCACACTACACTCTCACCGAGGAGGCCACACTACACTTCTCCACCAGGCCCAAACTACACTCTCAACCAGTCCCACTACACCCTCACCCAGGTCCCCAGACTACACTCTCACCAGTTCCACACTACACCTTCCCTTTCCCCCCCACCAGGTCCCACACTACAACTCTCACCGTCCACACTACCCCTCACCAGTCCAGACTACACTCTCACCATGTCGCACACTACAAACACCCTCACGCAGGTCCACACTACAAACACACTCTCACCAGAGCCCCCACACTACACTCACACCATGTCCACACAACACGCTCACCAGGTCCACACTACAAAACCCTCGACCAAGGTCCAGACTACACTCTCACAGGTTCCACACTAACACCTCACCGAGGACCACACTACACTCTCACCAGGGTCCACACTACAACCCTCACCAGGTCAACTACACACTCAACCAGGTCGCACACCTAACTACACTCTCACCAGGTCCACACTATCACTCTCACCAGGACCAGACCAGGTTACACTCTCACCAGTGTCCACACTACACTCTCACCAGTTCCAACTACACTCTACTCCACCAGTCCACACTACACTCTCACCAGGTCCAGACTAACTCTCACCAGTCCACACTAACTCCACGCAGGTCCACACTAACACTCTCACCAGGTTCCACACTACACCCTCACCAGGTCCAACTACACTCTCACCATGTCCACACTACACACTCACCAGGTCCACACTACACCTCTCACACAGGTCCCACTAAGAACCCTCAACAGGTTCAGACTACAACTCTCAACCAGTCCACACTACACACTCACCAGGTCCCAGACTAAACCACTCTCACCATGTCCACACTACAAAACCCTCACCAGGTCCAGACTACACTCTCACCAGGTCCACACTACACCCTACACCAGGTCCAGACTACACTCTCAACCCAGGTCTAAAACAGGTCCAGACTACACACTCTTCAACTCACCAGGTCCAGACTACACTCGCCCAGTCCACACTACACTCTTACCAGGTCCGAACCACACTCCTCACCAGGTCCTTACTACACTATCACCAGGTCCTTACTAAACTATCACCAGGTCCAACTACACTCTCACCAGTCGACACACACTCTCACCAGGTCCACAGACTATACCCTCACCTGGTCCAGACTACACTCTACCAGTTCCAGACTACACTCACACCAGGTCCAGAGTTACACCTCTCACCAGGTCCACACTACACTCTCTCCAGGTCCACACTACTCTCTCATCAGGTCTACACTACACTCTCACCAGGTCCACACTACACTCTCACCAGGTCGAACTGTATAACTCTCACTCACCAGTTCAGACTACACTCTCACCTGGTCAGAATGCACTCTCACCAGGTCCACACTACACTCTCACCAGGTTTTCAGGCTACACTTTCACCAGGTCACACTACACTCTAACCAGTCCACACTACACTCCCGCCAGGTCCACACTACACTCACCAGGCCCACACTACACTCTCACGAGGTCCACACTACACTCACCAGGTCCAAACTACATCCTTACCAGGTCCAAACACTAACACTCTCACTCAGGCCCCACTACACTCTCAACCAAGGTCCACACTACACTATAATCACAGACCCGCACTACACTCTCACCAGTCCACCCTACACTCTCACCAGACGCCACACTACACTCTCACCAGGTCCACACTACACTCACCAGGTCCACACTACACTCACAAGGTCACACTACACTCTCACCAATCCAGAACTACACTCTCACCATGTCCACACTACAACTCTCACCAGGTCCACACTACACTCTCACCAGGTCCACACTACAACCCTTCACCAGGTCCCCACTACACTCTCCCCAGGTCACACTACACTCTCACCAGGTCCACACTACACTCTCACCAGGACCACACTACACTCTCACCAGGTCCACACTACACTCTCACCAGGTCCACACTACACTCTCACCAGGTCCACACTACACTCTCACCAGGCCACACAACAACTCTCCCAGGTCCCACACTCCAAAAACCCTCACCAGGTCAGACTACACTCTCACCAGGTCCCCACTACACTCTCACCAGGATCCACACTACCCCTCACCAGGTCCACACTACACCCTCACCCAGGTCCAGACTACACTCTCACCAGGTCCACACTACACCCTCACCAGGTCCACACTACCCTCTCACCATGCCACACTACACTCTCACCAGGTCCACACTAAAACTCCACCAGGTCCACTACTACACCCTCAACAGGTCCAGACTATCAACACTCACCAGGTCCACCACGTTTAAACTCTCACCAGTCCACACTACACTCTCACCAGGTCCAGACTACACTCTCACCAGGTCCACACTACACTCTCACCGTCCAGACTAACACTCTCTGCAACTCTCCCAGGTCCACACTACACTCTCACCAGGTCCAGACTATACACTCTCACCAGGTCCACACTACACACTCACCAGTCCACACTACACTCTCAACCAGGTCCCACTACAAACCCTCACCAGTCCCAGACTACACTCTCACCAGGTCCACACTACACACTCACCAGACCACACTACACTCTCACCAGTCCACACTACTCCCTCACGAGGTTCAGCCACACCTCACAGGTCCACACTAACACACTCACCAGGTCCAGAATACACTCTCCACCAAGGTCCACACAACAACCCTCACCAGGACCAACTACACTCTCACCAGGTTCCACACTACACCCTCACCAGTCCTGACTTACCTAAACTCTCACCAGGTCGCAGACTACACTCACACCAGGTCCCAGAACTACACTCCCAGTCCACACTACAACTCTTACCAGGTCCGAACTACACTCTCACCAGTTCCTATACTACACTATCACCAGTCCCTTACTACACTATCACCAGGTCCAGACTACACTCTAACCAGTCCACACTACTCTCTCATAAGGTCTACACTAACACACTCACCAGGTCCACACACATCTCTCACTCAGGTCGACTCTAACACTCTCACGCTAGGTCAGACTGCAAGCTCTCGACCTTGTCCAGAATGCACTTCTCACCAGTCAACAACAACACTCTCACCATTCAGGCTACACATTCACCCAGGGTTTTTATCCAACTACACTCAAACCAATTCCACACTACAACTCCGCAGGGTCCACACTAAACGGTTCACCAGGGCCCACCCTACATTCTCACGAGGTCACACACTACACTCACCAGTTCCAAACTACATCCTTACGAGGTCCCACACTACACTCACACCAGGTGCACACTACACTCTCACCAAGTCCACACTGACACTCTCACCCCGGTCCAGACTACACTTAGACCAGGTTCAATGTACACGCTGTCAACCCAGTCACATTATACACACAACACTCACCAGTTCCACACTACACTCACCAGGTCCACACTACACTCTCACCAGGTCCACACTACACTCTCACCATCGTCCAGACTACAATCTCACACCAGGTTTCAATCTACACTATCACCAGGTCCACAATTACACTCTCACCAGGTCCACACTACACTCTCACTAGGTCCAGACTATACTCACCAGTTTAAATTACACTCTCAACCCGGTCCACACTACACTCACCAGTCCACAATACACACACACAATGTACACACTACACTCTCTACCAGGTCCACACTACTACTCTTCACCAGACCCACACTACACTCTTCACCAGGTCCACCAGGGGGGGGGGGGAACTCCACTTACACTCTCAACCAGGTCCACACTACACTCTCACCATGTCCAGACTACAGTTTCTTCACCAGGTTGCAATCTACACTATCACCCAGGTCCACATACACTCTCTCCAGGCCCACACTACACTCCTCGACCAGTTCAGACTACTCACCAAAGGTCCAAAATACACTCTCCACAGTCGATGTCCACACTATCACTCACCAGGTCCACACTACAAACTCACCATGTACACACTACACTCTTCTCAACAGGTCCACACTAACACTCTACCAACCCCACTACACACTCACCAGGTACATACAACACTCTCACCATGGTCCACACTACACTCCACCAGGTCCACACTACAATTCTTCACCAACCCACACTACAACACTCACCAGTTCCACACTACACTCACCATGTCCACACTACACTCTCAACCAGGTACACACTACACTCTCACCAGTCCACACTACACACTCACCAGGTCCACACAACACTCTCACCAAGGTACACCCTACACTCCACCTAGGTCCACACTTGACAAATACACTCTCACCAGACCACACTCCACACTCACGCAGTCCACACTACACTCACCAGGTCCACACTACACTCTCACCAGGTCCACACTACAACTCTCACCAGGTCCCACACTACACACACACCAGTCCACACTTACACTCACCAGGTCCACACTACACTCTCACCAGACCCACACAACACACTCCACAGGTCCACACTACACTCACCGGTCCACACTACACACTCACCAGGTTCCACACACCCTCTCACCAGTCCACACTCACAACACTCACCATGTCAACACTCACTCTCACCTGGTCCACGTACACTCCACCACCAACCCACACTACAAACACTCACAGGTCCACACTTCACGTCCACCAGGTCCCACACTACACTCTCACCAGGTCCACACTACACTCTCACCAGGTCCCCCACACTACACTCTTCACCAGGACCCAACTACACACTCACCAGTTTCCACACTACACTCTCACGAGTCACACTACACTCTCACCAGGTCCACACTGCACTCTCACCAGTCCACACTAACACTCACCAGGTCCACACAACACTCACCAGGTCCACCTGCACTCTCACCAGTCCACACTACACTCACCAGGTCCACACTACACTCTCACCAGGTCCACTCTGCACTCACCAGGTTCCACACTACACTCTCACCAGGTCCACACTATTACACTCACACAGGGTCCACACTACACTCTCACCAGTCCACAACTACAACACTCTCACCAGTCCACACTACACTCTCACCAGGTCCACACTAACACTCACCAGGTCCACACTAACCCTCTCACAGGTCCACACTATACACATCACCAGGTCCACACTACAACTCTCACCAGTCCACACTACACCTCACCAGTCCACACTACACTCTCACCAGGTCCACACTACACCTCACCAGGTCCACCTACAACTCTCACCAGGTCCTCACTACACTCTCACAGATCCACAACAAAGCACTCTCACCAGGGACCACACTACACTCTCACCAGTCCATACACACTCTCACCAGGTTCCTCACAACAACTCTGCACCAGTCCACACTACACTCCACCAGGTCCACAACTAACACTCTCAACCAGTCCACACTACAACTCTCACCAGTCCACACAACACCTCTCACCTGGTGCCACACTACACTCTCCACCAGGTCCACACCACACTCTCACCAGGTTCAACACACTCCACCAGTCCACACTACACCACACCAGGTCCACGCAACACACTCTCAACCACGTCCCACACTACACTCTCACCAGGTTCCACACTACACTCTCACCAGGTCCCACACTACACTCTCAACCAGGTCCACACTACACTCTCACCAGGTCCCACACTACACTCACACCACTCCACACTATCACTCTCAACCAGGTCCACACTACTCTCTCACCACGATCCACACTAACACTCTCACCACGACCACACTAACACTCTCACCAGTCCACACTTCACCTCACCAGTCCACACTACACTCTCACCACGTCCAACACTACACTCTTCCCCCCAAAAAACCACTCCACACTAACAACTCTCACCAGTCCACACACACTCTCACCCACTCCACACACACTCTCACCACTCACACTACACTCTCACACCCACGTCCACACTACACTCTCCACCAGGTCCAAACTAACACTCCACCAACAGGTCCACACTACCTCTCACCACTCCAACACTACACTCTCCCAGGTCCACACTACACACTCACCAGTCCACACTACACCTCACCAGTAGCCAAACTACACTCTCACCAGGTCACATTACACTCTCACCAGTTCCCACTATACACTCTCACCACGTCCACACTACACTCTCACCAGGTCCACACTACACTCCTCCCTCAGTCCACCACTACACTCAACAGTCCACACTATACACACACCAGGATCCACACTACACACTCACCAGGTCCCACAATACACTCACCATGTCCACACTACACACACACCCATGTCCACACTATACACACACCAGTCCACACTACACTCTCACCAGGTCCACACTACACACTCACCAGGTCCACACAACAAAACACACTCACTCCAGGTACACACTACACTCTCTCATTCCTCTCTGCTGTAATTTAAATACTATTCCTTTTTGCTCTGATTAAAATAACAAAAAATAAAAATTGGATTTATAACAAAAATTTCTGTAAGTTTGATAAAGATCTCGACTATTTACAATTAGTGATCCTCTCTATTCCTTACAGGAATATCTCAACCAACTTCACCCAGTAGGTGAAAAATACACAAAGACTAAGTTTATGTTATTAATCCGTGGGAGGAATGGCGTCAAATATAACATGCCCAGACATTTCAGCATACAACAAAAATTAAAAATTAAGCAAAATCATGATCTTTAATATTCTTTGAAGATAGCGTGACCATAGTGTTTGTATTGTAACCTTATCTAAACTCTCCAGACTGACCATAGTGTTGGTATTGTAACCTTGTCTAAACTCTCCAGACTGAAGAATAGGTAGTTGAAATGAAGTTAAAATTCTTCATGTATCCTCTGATACGATGATAAAATGATATGCCTTGATATATAAAAAAATATCTAAAATGGTTTTAGATGGTATGTAGATGAATGGTTCAGAGAACCAACATGTTGATAAATTAGACACATGTGCAACTCTTGGGTATCTTTTCTGAGGAAACTTTTCGCCACACAGTGGCTTCATCAGTCCATATAAAGGAGAATTGTGAAGAACAGGCTGAGAATGAGGTAATCAGTCCCTCAACCTTGAGTCGATGTGGTCAGTCCATCAATCTTGAATAGAATACAGCATATGAGCGGAAAAGTGGCTTATATACTGTAGGCAGGAGAGGTGGCAGCGGTCTAGGTGGTGTCACATTTGTCCATGGTGGAAGTAGGTTCTTGCCCAAGGGTATAGGCAAGAATTCCCAGTAATTAAGATCTCAAGAAGTTGCAGTGTCGACAGGAATGTAGATGAATGGTTTCAGAGAACCGAGACTGTTTATAAACGACCACTTTCCACATGGACAAATGTGACACCACCTAGCTACTGCTGCACCTCTCCTGCCTACAGTATATAAAGGCCACTTTCCGCTCATATGCTTTATTCCTATTCAAGATTGATGGACAGACCTTATCGACTCAAGGTTGAGGGACTGATTACCTCATTCTCCTCCGTTCTTCACAATTCTCATTACATGGACGTGATGAATCCACTGTGTGGCCGAAACGTAACCTCAATAAAGATACCCAATGTTGCACAAGTGGTCTAATTTTAGATGGTAGTATAAGAAAAGTCTCATAAATGATGGTGATGATGTGTTTGAATGATGGATGTAATTGATGGTGGATAAATGTGTGAAACGACATCATCCAATGAATGGTTCTGAAAACCGACAAGTTTGAAAATTGAGACATGAAACGTATGGAGATCTACTGAGGAAACGTTTCGCCACACAGTGGCTTCATCGTCTAATACAAACAGAACGTATAATAGAGGAGGGGTTTTGAGGTAATCAGTGCCGCTCAACTGGATTTGATGTGTTCAGTTCAATCAATCTTGTAGAAGTGCAGCATAGGGCCCAAGAGGCCTTATATACTGCAGTCTGGTGATACCAAGCCAGGAGGAGGCGGGAATCAACAGTGGATCTTCACTAGTGTAGTAGGGTCTACGTCCAAAGGTTGACAGTGTTGAAGAATTCTCTGTATCAGAATCCCATGATTGCAAGTGTCTGACAGATGTGATGAATGGTTTCGAAACCGACTTTGTATTGGACTGATGAAGCCACTGTGTGGCGAAGCGTTCACATAAAGATTCCTGATAATGTTGCATAAGTAATCTCAATTCTTCAACTTGTCGGTTTTCAAAAACCATTCATTGGAGATGGTACGTTCACACATATCATCACCATCAAACACATTATCACCATCAATCACGATTAACACCATCATCACATTCATCTCCATACAATCCACATCATCACCATCAATCACATCACCACCATCAATTATGCGACTTTCTTATTCTACTACATATAAAAACATTTTTTAGATATTTTTTTTTTATATAATCCCGCTTATCATTTATCATTGTATCAGAGGATACATGAGAATTTTAATTTCATTCCAACTTCCTATCTTCATCTCGAAGCTAAGACAAGGTTTGAAGAACCTTCGGACGAAGACCTACATACACAAGTGCATGGTCCCCCACTGTGATCCCGCCTCCTCTTGCTTCCAGCTGTCCAGGGACGAGTTACCTCACACTACTCCTTCCGCTTTGTACTGGACTGATGAAATCACTGATTTGGGCGAACGTTTCTTCAGTAAAGACTCCCATACATGCAGTATCTCAATTCTTCGACATCATCCTACACATCATCTCTAATAAAAAAAATTAAGCTTTCCCGAAATACCCGATATCTAATAATCAAAATTGTCATTTATATTTTGCGACCAAACTGTCAGCCTTCGAGTCTATCTCTGAGCTTACCAGACCTTGCCACGTGGAGGCCAGTGGTTCGTCTTTAAGGTCTACCCATCCACTTACTGTGTTTTTGATGCTTTCCTCGAGTACATGTGTCCAGGAGTCCATCTGTGTCCCCTCAGATGTTCTCCCCTCCCTACTTTTCCAAGGTCTGCCTCAGCAACCAGTATCTTCTTCTTTCCCAGGTCCATGTGTCCAGGAGTCAATCTGTGTCCCCTCAGATATTCTCCCTTCCGCACTTTCCCAGGGTCTGCCTATGTAACCAGTATCTTCTTTCCCAGGTCCATGTGTCCAGGAGTCCATCTGTCCGCCTCAGATATTTCCCCTTCCCCACTTCACCAAGGTATTCTCGCTTTTCCCAGGATCATGTGTCCAGGAATCCATCCGTGGGCCCCCGGATGTCTCCCCTTCCTCACTTCCCTTAGGTTATTTTCCAGTCTCAGCCTTCCCCAGGTTATGTATCCCGAAGTCAGCTCAGCCACCCTCAGTGATCTAGCCAGATGAGAACGAGGCCTTGTCTAGCTGGTCTACGGTAGAGACTGTCCAGGTGGGTGGAATTACAGGAGGGGACACACAGAACACTGCGTCCTGTAATTACATCACCAAGGCCACGGCCCTGACCGTAAGTCAGCCAGACGCAGCCAAGCTACCGTCCAGTTCGACCACCAAGGGTCGCCACAGGCAACAGTGCAAATTTGGGAGTTCTATTTAATTATACAATTTTTACTACATTAAATGAATGTAAGAATTTTTACTTAATTAGCAATTTTAAGTGTGTTTGTTGAAATGTTTTTTAGGTTGTTTGATGAGTGCTCGTTTGTTAGTGTGTTTGTCCACCTCCACGAGAACTGTAACAAGTGTTGAACTTCTTATTTTCATTTGGGTATTTATCGTACATATCTGCAAGACGCGCAGTGAGTTACAAGCGCAGCGCACAATGGAAATATATCATTTTGTCTAACGTTTTTAGGTTATCCTGGGTAATTTAGGCATATGTTACTGTGCATGATCATTTGTGTAACTATTTATGTATATTTGTACCTAATTTAACTTACACACACACTCTTATTTTCACGCTCATTTGCACATTTCTGCGACGGCAGCCTGCGTGGTCACCATCATTCATACACACACAAAACAACGCACGTGCGCACACATACACACACATAACACACACACACACACACACACACACACACACACACACACACACACACACACACACACACACACACACACACACACACACACACACACACAACAAAACAAAATGCAAGGAGGCTGAGGAGAGGTTTGTACCCAAGGGTAACAGGATTAATGAAAAAGCCAGGATGAGCCCATGGTTTACCCAAAGGTGCAGGGAGGCAAAAACCAAGTGTGCTAGGGAATGGAAGAAATATAGAAGGCAAAGGACCCAGGAGAATAAGGAGAACAGTCGTAGAGCCAGAAACGAATATGCACAGATAAGAAGGGAGGCCCAAAGACAATATGAAAATGACATAGCAGCGAAAGCCAAATCTGACCCGAAACTGTTGTACAGCCACATCAGGAGGAAAACAACAGTCAAGGACCAGGTAATCAGGCTAAGGAAGGAAGGAGGAGAGACAACAAGAAATGACCGTGAAGTATGTGAAGAACTCAAAAAGAGATTCAAAGAAGTGTTCACAGAGGAGACAGAAGGGACTCCAGAAAGACGGAGAGGTGGGGCACACCACCAAGTGGAAATAAATGGTATAAAATACCGACACAATGGAAGTATAAACACAAATGCAGTATAATGTGATCCTTTATTGACAACGTTTCACCCACACAGTGGGCTTTTTCAAGTCACACACGGATCTACCTGGGGTTGGAAGGTACGAGGGTATTTATAGGCATGTTCAGAATGTTGAGGTCAGGTGGAGAATGCTGCATCTGATGATCTACCGGGTGGAGTTATAGAGTCTTGGGTAGCTTGGCAGGGGTAAGTTGTGAGTAGACCTTCTGCAGTGTTCTATGTTCTTATGTGGGATAGCGATGAAGAAGTTTCTTGGCGAGTGGTTCAGCTATGTTATAGAAGCCATTGTTCTGGTTGAAATTGCTGGTTGTAGAGATGAGCGATGATTCCAGGATTCTTCTGTATTGAGTGTTGTCTTCTGTGGCTATAAGTCTTGAGTTTCTGTAGTTAATTAAAGGTTTTGTGTGAATTGCGATGTTGTACAGAGGCATCCTTGTATCGTCAGTCCTGCTTGCATATTGGTGTTCTGAAATACGTGTTTGGAGGTCTCTTGATGTTTCGCCCACATATAATTTGTTGCAGTCATTACAAGGGTTTATTTTATACCCCTGCGAGGATGGAGGCTTGTCCTGTCTACTACTGGTGATGTCCCCTTTATGGTCGTGGTTGTGGAGGTAGATACTTGGAATGATGTTTTCGCAAAGATGTTGGAAACATGTTTGGCAATGGAGTTGGTTGGGAGGACTATGTATCTCTTCTCGGCAGTGTCTTCTCTGGGTGTGTTGAAGATGTTTAATGCCCGCCGTCTGCAGTCTCTGATGAAGTGACGAGGATAGTGGAGTTTAGAAAATACTTGTTCAATTATAGTGCATTCTCCTCAAGGAACTCATTGCTGCAGATTTTGAGTGCACGTAGGAAGAAGCCTATAATACACCCCGTTTAGTTATGGTGTCGTGGTGAGAGTAGAAGTGGAGAAGAAACGTTTTGGTTGGTGGGTTTTCGATAGACTTTAAAACGAAGTTCGTGGGCAGCTTTGCAGAGCAGAACATCAGGAAAAGGGAAAAGTGTTGTTTGACTTCTTCTTCAAGTGTGAACTGATTGAAGGCTCGACCGGTTGAAACTTGTCTTGGAGAGCTTGAACGTTGAAGCGTTTAGGAGTTATGAGGAGAATGTCGTCAACATAACGGAAGCCAGGTGACAGACGAAGAATAATGGTGGAGAAACGTTCGGCTTCTAGATGTTCCATGTATAGGTTCGCCAAAGGACTGCACTAAGTGGCGAAACCCCTGGGTAGTCCAAAAGTCTGCTGAAAGAGGTGATTTTCGAAAGAGAAACACGTAAAGCCAACACATAGTTCAACAAGGTCGATGAAATCGCTGGCTGGAATGGGAAGATCAAGTGAATCGTCAATTTCCTGCGCAAGAGATCGATGGCTTGTGTAGTAGGTACTTTGGTGAATAGGGAAGTCACGTCAAGGCTGGAAAGTTTCTTGTTCCTGAAGTTGATGTTGCGAATGCGGTTGAGAAGATCACCCGAGTGTTTGAGATGTGCTGGACGATAGTGCCCAAAGTTTAGAGGGGTGTTTTGCGAGAATTCCTGAGAGCTGGGTGGAGCACTGCCTATTCCCGAGGATATGGGCCTCAGTGGGATACCAGGCTTGTGAGTCTTTGGCAGGCCGTACATTCTGGCAGGTCTGGGGTTGCTGGGTATGGTGTGCAGAAGTTTCTTCCCTTGTTGTGAGCCCCTCAAAATGCGGCGAGTCCTTTGAAGAAAAGTTTTAGTAAGGTTGTCCACTTGGTTAGTTGTGAGAGGTTTGTAGGTATCTGGGTCATTAAGTAGATTGAGCATTTTGTTCCTGTAATCGTCAGTGTTCATGATAACAACACCACCTCCTTTATCAGCGGTGGTGACCCTGATGGTCGTGTCTTCTGCTAAACCTTTGAGTGCATTGATGTAACGTCGAGGTATGACTGGGGAGCTGCGTGTTGAGATGGCTGCTGAGATGATGCCTTGAAGATAGCCTTTTTGGAAGTCGGAGTCATTGTGTCTGTAGTTTTTAGGCCTCAAATTCGCAACAGGAATTACGAAACCAAAACAAGACCTCAATTTCATCGCCAAAAACTACAGACACAATGACTCCGACTTCCAAAAAGGCTATCTTCAAGGCATCATCTCAGCAGCCATCTCAACACGCAGCTCCCCAGTCATACCTCGACGTTACATCAATGCACTCAAAGGTTTAGCAGAAGACACGACCATCAGAGTCACCACCGCTGATAAAGGTGGTGTTGTTATCATGAACACTGACGATTACAGGAACAAAATGCTCAATCTACTTAATGACCCAGATACCTACAAACCTCTCACAACTAACCAAGTGGACAACCTTACTAAAACTTTTCTTCAAAGGGGACCCCGCTTTTTTGGGGAGGGGCTCAGAAAAAAGGGAAAAGAAACTTCTCCCACACCAAACCCGCAACCCCATAACTGCCAAAATTTGTGGGCCCTTTGCCAAAAAACCAAAACCCGGGTACCCCCACTAGGCCCATATCCTGGGGAAATAGGCAGTGCTCCCCACCTGCTCTCAGGAATTCCCCGAAAAAACACCCCTCTAAATTCTTGGGCACTATCGGGTCCACCATTCAAACCCCTCGGGGTGTTCTTCAAAACCTTTTTCCCGCAACATAAACATCAGGAACAAAAAAAATTTTCCCACCCTTGACGTGTTTTCCCCTTTTCCCCAAAGAAACCAAATCACAAGCATCCGTCCTTGGGGAAAGGAAAATTGACGATTCATTTTAAATTTTCCCCATTCCAGCCAGGATTTCTGGGCCCTTTTGAACTATGTGTTGGTTTTTACGTTTTTCTCTTTCGAAAATCACCTCTTTCAGCAGATTTTTGGGATTTCCCCAAAGGGAGTTCGCCACTCAGGCATCCTGGCGAACCTATACATGGAACATCTGGGAACCGAACGTTTTTTCCACCCATTATTCCTTCGTCTGTAAACCGGTTTCCGTTATGTTGCCGGCCATTCTCCTCATAATCCCAAAACGCTTCAACGTTCAAGCTCCCCAAAGACAAGCTAAAACCGGGGTCGAGCCTTCAATCCATTACACTTGAAGAAGAAGTCGACAACCCCTTTTCCTTTCCTTGATTTTTCTGCTCGGGCCAAAGCTGACCACGAACTTTTTTTTTAAAAAGTTATCGAAAACCCCCCAAACCCAAAAACCGATCTTCCCACTTTTTTACTCTCACCACAAACCCCAAAATTTAACTAAAACGTGGTGTAATTATAGGCTTCTTCCTACGTGCATTTCAGAATCTCCCAGCAATGATTTTCCCTTGAGGAAGAATGCATAAAATTGAACAAGAAAATTTTCTAAATTTCCACTACCCTCGTCATTTTCTCAGAGACTGAAAGACCGGGGGCCCTTTTAAACATCTTCAACACACCCAGAGAAGACACTGCCGAGAAGAGATACATAGCCCCCAAAACCAACTCCATTCCCAAAACATTTTTCCAAAAACTTTGCAAAAACATCATTCCAAGTTTTCTACCCCCACAACCACGACCTTTAAGGACATCACCAGTATTAGACAGGACAAGCCTCCCACCCCTCTGCGGGGGTTTCATAACCCCCTTGTAATGACTGCAACAAATTATATGTGGGGGGAAAAAATCAAGAGACCCCCAAACACGTTTTTTCAGAACCCCAATATCCCAAGCAGGACTGACGAACAAGGAATGCCTCTGACAACACGCAATTCACAAAACCATTTAATTAACTACAGAAACTCAAGACTTTTTACCCCAAAAGAAGACAACACTCAATACAAAAAGGAATCCTGGAATAACGCTAAACTCTACAACCAGCAATTTCAACCAGAACAATGGCTTCTAAAACTTTTAAAGCTAAACCCCACTCGCCAAAAAAACTTCTTCATCCCCTTATCCCAAACATAAAAACATAGAACATTTGCAAAAGGGTTTCCTACTCACAACTTCCCCCTCCCAAAGCTCCCCAAAGGGACTCTATAACCCCCCCCGGTAGATCACCCAGAGGGCAGCTTTCCCCTCCACCTGACCTCAAAAACTGAACAGGGCCTATAAATACCCTGTCCCCTTTCCAAAACCCCCGGGAGATCCGTGGTGACTTTAAAAAAACCCATGTGTGGGTGAAAATTGTCAATAAAGGATCACATTATACTGCATTTGTGTTTATACTTCCACACCAAAACCCAAATGGGTGGGGAAAAAAGTGCACACAACCGAGGAAAAAAGTGAAAAGAGGCTTCGAGTGAGGGTAGATACCTCAAAGGCAATTTGGGGGCCCGATTAAAATCTCCCCCTGGGTATTGAGAGAGGGAGCAGAGGCGCTATGTGTACCCCTAACAACAATATTCCAAAAATTTTATCGAAACAGGGAAGGGTTTCCTGAAAGGGATGGGAAACGCAAAAAGTTTTTCCCAATCTTTTAAAAAAAAGGGGACGACCTGAAGCAATTTTTAAAAACAGACCCGTTCACTGACATGTTTAGTAAAAGCAAAATCAGGGGAAGATTTAAAACAGGGGAAGAGTGGGGAAAAACCTAGAAAGGAAATTAAAAACATCAACCCGCAGCCAACTGGTTTCAGGGACGGGAAAAACCCGTGTCACAAACCTACGGGGTTTTTATACATGGTTTACAGCAGTAAGACAAGAGAGAGAGGGGTTTGGGTTTGGGTTTTCATTTTTTTTGGACCCGCAAGAAAGGGGTTTGACACATTTTCCCCACAAAAAGATTGGGTTTCAAAAACTGGAGGACCAAAAGGGGTAACAGGAAGGGACTACAATGGATCGGGGAAAAGCTTGTCAGGAAGACAGCAGCGAGTCAAAGGTACGTGGCGAGGTTTTTCAGGTTTTGGGGACCCTGTGACCAGCGGGGTTTTCCCCCAGGGGGCAGTCCCCAGGACCATGCTGGGTTTTTGGTATTTGTGAAAGACATGACGGAAGGAAAAGAAATCCGGGGGTGTCCCTGTTTGAGATGGGCGGTTTAAGTTGATGAGAAGGGAAAACCTCCCATCGAAGACCAGGCGAACTCAAAGGGAAACTGGAAGGCTGCAGACCTGGGCCCGCAATTTTGGGTCCTTTGGGTTCCAAACCCCCCAAATTCAAATTTATGAAGATTGGGGGGGGAAAGGGGAAAAAAGGGCCCCAGACGGGGGTATAGTCTAGGGGGTCAGAGACTACAAAAACCCCACTCAAGGAAAAAAGGGTCTTGGGGGGGAGTATAAAAACCAGGCACATCTCCTGAAAATGCACATCAACCAAAAAACTGCTTTCAGCATATGGGCGCCTAGGCCCAAACCTAAAAACACATTCCGACATCTTAATAAGGAAACCCTTCACGACCCTGTACACCCTGTATGTTTTGGCCCTAAAGGATAAAGGGGCAAACCCTTTGGAAAACCCCACCTAGCCCAAACACGTGAAAAAAACTAAAAGAAAGTGCAAAAAGGTTTTTCAACAAGACTAGTCACAGAGCTAAGAGGTTTTGGGCCTACGGGGGAAAGGGTTTAAAGGGAAAAACAAACCCCGACCCCTGGAGGACAGGGGAGATAAAGGGGGGGAAAAATGATAACGAAACCCCTTTCCCAAAAAAAAGGGGAGGAATTGACAAGGTGGACAAAACAGGATGTTCCAGGATTGGAAACCCAGAAAAGGGGACACATTTGGAATGAAGACACAGATGAACACGGGATGTTGGAAGTATTTTTCAGCCACAGAGTGTAGTATGGAATAGTTTGGGGCGGGGGAGGCAGGATCCTACATAGTTTAAGCAGAGGTATGAAAAAGCTCACGGTCAGGGAGAGGCCTATAGTGATCGGGGAAAAGGCGGGGCCAGGGGCTCGGACTCGACCCCCGCAACCTCAACTAGGGGAGTACAACAAAGGGGAGTACACACACCACAACGCACACACAACACCACACACACGCACACCACACAACCACAAAAAACATACACACACACAACACGCCCCACACCACACACAACACAACAACACCACACACACCACACATACACACACACACACACACACACACACACCCCTGAAAACCACAACTAGGGATACACACAGCTGATCCTTGGGAATTTTTACCGCCTCCCCCCCAGCCCCCCACGACCCTCACTCCCTACCTTTTCATCCCCCGGTTTCTCTCTCTCTAACCTTTTTTTCCTCCCCCTATCACCACTCACTCACTCACCACTCACTCACCCCCACTCCTCCTTCTCTCCCCTCCCTTTTCTCTCTCTCTCTCTTTCTCTCCCTTTTCTCTCCTCTCTCTCTCTCTCTCTCCTTTTTTTTTTTTTTTTTTTTTTTTTTTTTTTTTACACAGGGTTTTTACAAGGGTTAAAAATCCCCAGCTTTATTTACAGCTATTTACAGGGTTAAGGATTCCAACTTTTTGGCAAGCTAAGAGCTGTTTACCTACATCAGCTATTTGAAAGCTTTTTATTGTTTTGAGACATACAAGTAGGGAACGGATGAGTTTTGGGGCCATCTGTGGGCCAGGGATTTTCATTTGACAACTGACTTTTCTCGTTGACATCTTTTGCTGTACGAATGTGTTCCTACTCGAGTCATCCTGGGTATGTATATCTCAGAGGATGTGTTCTGGAGAGGTACACCCCAAGGTGAAGTTGCTGCTTTCTCCCCGTCTTGTGGCATAAAAGCTTGTTTCACGCTTCCTCAAGGGGACCCAAAGGGGGTATTTTGAAAATTTGGCCTTGTAAAAAACATAAGGCCACCCACATCCCTCCTATTTTAAGGCTCGCTGAAATGACAGATCATCCGGAGGGGCCAGGCGAAAGATAGACGTCTTGCTTGTTTTCTACTCTGTCAAGCAGTCGCAGAGAAGGGGGGGGCAGGCAAACCAAGAAAAATGGAGCATACTCAAAGGTGTGAGCTACTTTGCCTCGAAGGGTCTTGCAACCCCCCACTGTCAACAGATGCGAGAACGGCAAGTGCTGAAGCTTCCCCGGCTGCCTTGTTTGCAAAATTTCAACTGGTTTTTCATGGGTTTTTTGGAGTCAAATTTTCACCCCAAGGAAAAAACTTCTTCCCAGTGCCAAATCCTCCCATTCATCCTTTCTACTGCACCACATTACCATCATGGTGCCTAGAGACGATCATCATTTGCTTTTTTTCAGGGGAAATGTTTCTTGCCATCTATTTCCCCCCAAACTGATATACTCTCAGCTGGGGTTGATGTAGCTTAGGCAGCTGGCATTTCTTCTCTTGATAATGAATTCGGTACAGTCGTCTGCATATGCTGTGATTCTGGGGGAGAGAAGAAGGTCGTTTAAGTAGACATTCCATAACAGTGGGCCCGACACTTCCTTTTGGAAAAACTTCCCCAAAAGGATGCCTTGCTGATTTCCCTTCCATTGAGGACTACACTTAAGATCTACCATAAGGTAATCACTGAGGAGACATAGCGAGAGCCTGCAATTCCCCTTTCTTGAAAATTTTGCTAAGAGGCCCGGGGGCCCCCCCTCCCCCCCCCCCCCCCCCCCCTCTCTCTCTCTCTCTCCTCTCTCTCCCTCTCCCCCATCTCTCCTCTCTCCTCTCTCTCCTCTCTCTCTCCCCCCCTTTTCTCTCTCTCTCCCTCTCTCCCCTTCCCCCCTCTCCCTCTCTCCCTCCCCCTTTCCCCCTCTCTCTCTCTTTTTCTCCCTTTTTTTTTTTTTTTTTTTTTTTTTTTTTTTTTTTTTTTTTTTTTTTTTTTTTTTTTTTTTTTTTTTTTTTTTTTTTTTTTTTTTTTTCACAGGGGTTTTACAAGGTTAAGG
>NC_069446.1:38399107-38416646 GCF_026875155.1 Cherax quadricarinatus | reverse complement strand
TGTGTGGGGGTTTATGTTGTTGTGTGCGTGTTTGGGGTTAGTTGTGGTGATGTGGTTGAGTGTTGTGTGCGTGTGTGTGGTGTGTGTGTTGTTTGTGCGGGTATGTGTGTCTGTGTGTGTTCATGTGTGGGTGTGTCTGTGTGTCTGTGTGTGTGTGTGTGTGTGTGTGTGTGTGTGTGTGTGTGTGTGTGTGCGCGCGCACGTGCGTTGTTTTGTGTGTGTATGAATGATGGTGACCACGCAGGCTGCCGTCGCAGAAATGTACAAATGAGCGTGAAAATAAGAATGTGTGTAAGTTTATTTAGGTACAAATATACATAAACAGTTACACAAATGATCATGCACAGTAACATATGCGTAAATTACCCAGGATAACCTAAAAACGTTAGACAAAATGATATATTTCCATTGTGCGCGGCGCTTGTAACTCACTGCGCGTCTTGCAGATATATAGGATAAATACCCAAATGAAAATAAGAAGTTCAACACTTATTACAGTTCTCGTGGAGGTGGACAAACAGACTAATAAACGAGCACTCATAAACATACACAAAAACATTGACAAACACATTTAAACTGCTAATTAAGTAAAAAATCTTATATTTAACGTAGAAAAATTGTATGATATAAATAGAACTTCCAAAATTTCACTGAGTGGCCAGGTCTTGGTGGCCGAACTGGACGGTAGCTTGGCTGCGTCTGGCTGACCTACGATCTAGACTGTCTGGGTGCGTGTAATTACAGGACGCAGATTTCTGCGTGTCCCCTCCTGTAATTCCACCTATCTGGAGAGTCTCTACCGTAGACCAGCTGAACAAGGCCTCGTTCCCATCTGGCTAGATCACTGAGGGTGGCTGAGCTGACTTCGGGATAGACAACCTGGGGAAGGCTGAGACTGGAAGATATCCTAAGGAAGTGAGGAAGGAGACAATCCGGGGCCCAGGGAAATGGATTCCTGGACACATGGACCTGGAAAAGCGAGAACCACCTTGGGAAGTGGGGAAGGGGAATACTGAGGCGGACAAGAGGGACTCCTGGTCAAATGGACCTGGGAAACAAGTAGATACTGGTTACAAAGGCAGAAATGGGGAAGTGGGGAAGGGAGAATATCTGTGGCGGACAGATGGACTCCTGGACACATGGACCTGGGAAAGAAGGAGATACTGGTTACAAAGGCAGACCTTGGGAAAGTGGGGAAGGGGGAATATCTGAGGCGGACAGATGGACTCCTGGACACATGGACCTGGGAAAGAAGGAGATACTGGTTACAAAGGCAGACCTTGGGAAAGTGGGGAAGGGAGAATATCTGAGGGGACACAGATTGACTCCTGGAACAAAAGGGACCTGGAAAGGAGACACGGGTTACAAAGGCAACCTTGGGAAAGTGGGGAAGGGAGAATATCTGAGGGGACAGATTGATTCCTGGACACATGGACCTGGGAAAGAAGGAGATACTGGTTACAAAGGCAGACCTTGGGAAAGTGGGGAAGGGAGAATATCTGAGGCGGACAGATGGACTCCTGGACACATGGACCTGGGAAAGAAGGAGATACTGATTACAAAGGCAGACCTTGGGAAAGTGGGGAAGGGAGAATATCTGAGGCGGACAGATGGACTCCTGGACACATGGACCTGGGAAAGAAGGAGATACTGGTTACAAAGGCAGATCTTGGGAAAGTGGGGAAGGGAGAATATCTGGGGGAACACAGATTGACTCCTGGACACATGGACCAGGGAAAGAAGGAGATACTGGTTGCTGAGGCATATCTTGGGAAAGTGGGGAAGGGAGAATATCTGAGGGGACACAGATTGATTCCTGGACACAGGGGCCTGGGAAAGAAGGAGTTTCTGGTTACAAAGGAAAGCCCTTTGGGGAAAATTGGGGAAGGGAAAAATATCTTTTGGGGGAACAGAGGGGACCCCTTTGGACACAGGGCCCGGGGAAAAAAGGAGATACGGTTACAAATTTGTGTAAGGAAGAATGGCTGGGGCCCGGACAGATGGACCTGGACACTTTAAACCTGGGAAAAAAAGGAGATACGGGTTCCCTTGAGGCGGGAAAAACCTTTGGGGAAAAGGGGGGAAAGGGGGAAATATTGGGGGGACAGATGGACCCCGGGCCCCAAAAGGAGGGGAAAGGAGATACGGTTACAAAGGCACCCTTGGAAAGGGGGGAAAGGGGAGAATATCTGAGGGGGACAGATGGACCCTGGCCCAAAATGGACCGGGGAAAAGGGGGGATACGGTTACAAAGGCACCCCTTGGGGAAAAAGGGGGGAAAGGGGAAAATTTCTGAGGCGGACAGTTTGGACCCCTTTTGCCACGGGACCGGGGAAAAAGACGAGGATACTGGTTTTTTGAGGCAAACCTTGGGGAAGTGGGGAAAAGGAAAATATCTGAGGGGAAACAGATGGATCCTGGAAAACCAGGGGCCCCGGGGAAAGACGGGGGTTAGGGGGTTTTTGAGGAAAACCCTTTGGGGAGATTTAGGAAAGGAGAATACTGAGGGGACATAGATGGACTCCGGACACATGCCTGGGAAAGGCGAAAGGTTTCCCGGGGGAAAGGGGGAAAAAGGGGAAATATTGAAGGTAAGAATAAAATCCTGGACACAGGACCGGGGGAAATACGAGGATACTGGTTGTTGGGGAAAAAACATTGGGGAAGTGGGAAAAAAGAGAATATCTGAGTGGAAAAGATGGACCCGGCACATGAACAGGGGAAAAGCGAGGATCCCCGGGGAAAGGGAAAAAGGGGGAGAAAAACTAAAGGCGGAAAAAAAAACTCCGGGACACATGGATCGGGGAAAAAAGCGAGGATACGGGTTTTGGGGAGGCAAACCTTGGGGAAAGTGGGGAAAAGGGGAGAATAGTGGGGGAAAACACGGGAGGGGACCCCCTGGACCCCGGGACCGGGGAAAGGCGGGGGAATTCCCCGGGGGAAGGGGGGAAAGGGGAGAAATCTGAAGGCGGACAGATAGACTCCTGGACCCGGGTTTCTGGGAAAAAGACGAGGATACTGGTTTTTGAGGCAGACCTTGGAAAAAAGGGGGAAAGGAAAAATTTTCTGGGGGACACAGAGGGGCCCTCCTGGACACAGGGCCTGGGAAAAATTTCCCAAAAAACACAGAAAGTGGGGGGGGTGGCCCTTAAAAGACAAAAACCAGGGCCCCTATCCCGTGGAAAGGGTCGGGTTAATTCAGAAAAAACTCTGGGGCTGACAGGGTCGCAAAAAAAAAAAAGAAAAATTTTTCGATTTCTTATAAAGGAACATGTGATTATTTTACTTTTTGTGAGGCTTTTAAAATTTACCTGGGGAAAGGGGAAGGTTTATACTTTATTTATGTTTTTGGGGCTCGACCCTTTTTTTGGTCATTAAAGTAAAACAAAAATTTTTAAAGGGAAATCAGTATAAAAAAAAAGTTTCTTTTCACATTTTTTTTTTAAACCAATCTTGGGTTTCTAATTATTTTTAAATTTTTCCCCAGTGTTGCCTTTCCACTTGTCAACAACTAAAAGGGTGACCACAGCTTACTAAGAAAACATTATGTTTTGTCATCAAAGATGAAATAATGAACGGGACCCACTCGTGTTAAGAATAATGTGTTAGGGCATATTGAGAGACCTAGGGAAAATCATTTTAAAAATTTAATGGGAAGGCCCCTTGGAAAAAAATGTAACAAGTTTTTTTAAAACCCTAAATTTTAAATTGATCAAAGGGGAAAAGATTTTCGAAAGCCATCAAAAAATTAAAGAGGGGTTTTCTTTATAAATTCAAGATGGCTGGAAAACTTTCTTGACTTTTAATGAACAAGTTGATCAATAAGAGAGAGAGAGAATAGAACACTCATCCAAAACTCACATAAAACGCTTAATATTGTTCACACCAGTATAGACATGTGAGTCCTGCTTCACGTAATGTGGATGGTTGGTAATAGATTGTTGGTAGTGGATGTTTGGTAGTGGATGTTTGGTAGTGGATGTTTGGTAGTGGATGTTTGGTAGTGGATGTTTGGTAGTGGATGTTTGGTAGTGGATGTTTGGTAGTGGATGTTTGGTAGTGGATGTTTGGTAGTGGATGTTTGGTAGTGGATGGTTGGTAGTGGATGTTTGGTAGTGGATGTTTGGTAGTGGATGTTTGGTAGTGGATGTTTGGTAGTGGATGTTTGGTAGTGGATGGTTGGTAGTGGATGTTTGGTAGTGGATGTTTGGTAGTGGATGGTTGGTAGTGGATGTTTGGTAGTGGATGGTTGGTAGTGGATGTTTGGTAGTGGATGTTGGTAGTGGATGGTTGGTAGTGAGTTGTGGTAAGAGACGGTTGATGATAAGTTTTGATGCGCATATTTTGTCTTTACCATCACTTCACTGATCATAATTCTGACACACACTTTACCATCACTTCACTGATCATAATTCTGACACACACTTTACCATCACTTCACTGATCATAATTCTGACACACACTTTACCATCACTTCACTGATCATAATTCTGACACACACTTTACCATCACTTCACTGATGATAATTCTGACACACACTTTACCATCACTTCACTGATCATAATTCTGACACACACTTTACCATCACTTCACTGATGATAATTCTGACACACACTTTACCATCACTTCACTGGTCTGGTCAACATTATTATTCCATTATAATTACTAAATTCTTTAAAGTTTTTCCTCTTTTCTTCTTTTATAAACATTATGAACAAAATCATGAACTATTCCAGTACTTTATTACAACTGTGTCACACACTTCAATCTTAATACATTCTAAATTTCATACTCTGCTGTCAGCAGAGTCAGCCAGGCTGTCAGCAGAGTCAGCCAGGCTGTCAGCAGAGTCAGCCAGGCTGACAGCAGAGTCAGCCAGGCTGACAGCAGAGTCACCCAGGCTTCAGCAGAGTCAGCCAGGTTTCCCCGCAGAGTCGCCGGGCGTCAGCAGAGTCAGCCCGCAGCAGGTCAGCCAGGTTACCAGAGTCAGCCAGGCTGACAGCAGAGTCACCAGGCTGACAGCTGTACCACAAAACTGTCCCTTTTCTTATTGTGAATTATTATATAGCTCATAAAAGTTTTCTTCTGATGTTTACTTTTCACTTTGGGTCTACACATAAACACACACAAACACCATGCACAAATAACACACTACAAACACCATGACCAACATAAAATCACTAAAAAAACACCATGCAAACCAACAAAAACATCACTACAAACACCATGCACCAACATAAACTCACTACAAACACCATCACCAAATAAAATCCTACAAACACCAGCCCCAACCAAAACATCATACAAAACACCATGCACCAACAAAAACACAAAACAAACCCCATGCTACCAACATAAAAATCACTAAAAACACCATGCACCAACAAAACATCACTACAAACACCATGCTCCCAACAAAACATCACTCAACCCCTTTCTAAAAAACATAAACATCACTAAAAACACCATGCTCCCAAACAAAACACACTACAAACACCATGCCCCAAACATAAAAATCACTACAAACACCATGCTACCACAAAAAAATCACTAAAACCCTGCACCAAATAAAATCAAAAAACACCATGACCAAATAAACATAAACTACAAACCCTGCACCAACAAAACTCACAACAAACACCATGCTCCCAAACAAAAACTCAAAACAAAACCAGCTACCAACCCACACATATATAAAAAACAGGGGTTTAAACGTTTCATAATATATCACCCCTCCCCAAATCTTGTAAAAACTAAACAATAATATAAATAATGTAAGGAACCTTAAAAAAATTTTTAAATTATTAATTTCAAATTTCTTAAAAAACGGGATGGGGTTACTTTTTTGGATGAAAATTTTTTGGGAAAGGTTTAAAATTGAAACGTTTTTGACAGAAAAAAATTTCTTATAAACCATCTTAATGAGACTTTATTTGTAAAAAAAAATTCATTAATAAATTTAAAAACATTCCCCACCACAATCAAATCGAAAATTTCGGTGGAACAAAAAAACTGTAAACTTGATGTTCCATCTTTTTGCAAAAAACTTTGGTGTAAAGTAAAAGGACACAATGCAACAAATTGACATTTTTATTTTGGCAACGTTTCGCTCTCCAGGATTTTACAAGCCATTACAAATGGCTTGAAAAAGCTCCTGGAGAGCGAAACTTGCCACAATAAAATGTCACATTAGTTGCACTTGTGCCTTTTACTTTACATATTTTCGGTAATTCTACCAACTTTATTACAAAAACTTTGGTGGGGCTGCCACAACTGCATACGAGCCACAACCTGGTAGTACGACGCCCCAACCTGGCCAGTACGACGCCACAACCTGGCTAGTACACGCCACAAACCGGCCAGTACGACGCCACAACCCGGGGTAGTACAAGCCACAGCCTGGCCAATAACGCCACAACCCGGCCAGTACGACCCACAACCTGGGCCGTACGGCGCCCCCAACCTGGCCAATACGACGCCCCAACCCGGCCAGTACGACTGTTGTTTAATGCTATATACTGTTTTTATATCTGGAGCAGAATTTTAACATATATTTCAAAACTGAATGTTGTGGTGCACTATGTTGCAGAATAATGACACACTAATGTTGGGTGCACTTGTTGCAGAGAAAATTTTGACACACTGAATGTTGTGGTGTACTATTTGCAGAGATATATGACACACTGAATGTTGTGGGCAGTTGCAGAGAATATGCACACTGAATGTTTGGTTTCACATGTTGCAGAGTATTTAAAAACACTGAAGTTGGGTGTACTATGTTGCGAGATATATACCACGAATGTTGTGGTGTACAAAGTTGCAGAGTTTTTGACACACTGAAAAGTTGTGGTGCCTTTTGCGAGATAATGACCCAAAATGAATGTTGTGGTGCAAATGTTCAAAAATATATGGGACACTGAATGTTGTGGTGCACTATGTTGCAGGATAATTCCACTGAATTTTGTGGTTTTACTTGTTGCAGAGATATTGGACACGAATGTTGTGGGGGTACTTGTTGCAGAGATTATTACCACAAGTTTGGTGCCCTTGGCAAGATTATGACAACTGAAAGTTGGGGGGGCATATGTGCAAGATATGGCACCCTGAATGTTGTGGGCACTAGTTGAGGAATATATTTCCCCTGAAAGTTTGGTGACTTGTGAGGGAATATAGGAATGAATGTTGTGGGATATTTTGCAAGATATATTAACACGAAAGTTGTGGTGCACTAGTTGCGAGATATTCAACGAATGTTTTTGGTGATATGTTGCAGAGTTTTAGGCACACTGAATGTTGTGGGGTACTATTTGCAGAGAATATACACATGAAAGTTTTTGGGGGAAATATGTTGCAGAGATATATGGCACACTGAAAGTTTGGTGATATGTTGCAGAATATTGAAAATGAAGTTGGGTGACATGTTGCGAGATATAAAACCCCGAATTTTTGGGATGTTGAGGTATATGAAACCCGAAGTTGGGTGTATATGTGAGGGGGAAAATTTACACATAATGTTTGGGGGGCCTTTTGTTGCAAGATATTAAATTTAAAGTTTGTGGTGCACTAGTTGCAGAGATATATGACACACTGAATGTTGGGTGTAATGGAAAAGGATATTGGGGAATGAAAGTTGTGGGTATTTGTTGGAGGATAAATGGAAAATTTTAATGTTGTGGGTGTTATTTGGGGGGATTTGGACATGAAATGTTGTGTATAGTTGGGATATTGAAATTTTGTTTGTTATATGTTGGGATAATGTGAATGTTGGGGAAATGTTGCAGAGTATATGGAAAACGAATGTTGTGGGTAATTTGCAGAGATATATACCCACGAATGTTGTGGTGCCCTTTTTGCGAGATATATGGGGGCACACTGAATGTTGTGGTGCACTATGTTGCAGAGATATATGACACACTGAATGTTGTGGTGCACTATTTGCAGAATATATGACACCACTTGTTGTGGTGCACTATGTTCAGAGATATATACACACTGAATGTTGTTGCCCTTTTTGCAGAGTATATGGCACACTGAATGTTGTGGTGCATATGTTTCGAGATATATAAAAACATGAAAGTTGTGGTCACTATGTTGCAGAAAATTGACACACGAAAGTTGTGGTGCACTATTTTCAGAAAATATGGCACACTGAAGTTGTGGTTACTAAGTTGGAAAAATATATGACACACTGAATGGTGGTGCACTTTTTTGCAGAGATATATGCCATAATGTTGGGTGCACTATTGGAGAGATATAAACACACTGAAAAGTTGTGGTGCACTATTTGCAGGATATATGCAACTGAATGGGTTTTGGGGCACTATGTTGCAAGAATATTTCACACTGAAAGTTTTGGGACATGTGCAGAGATATATGACACACGAATGTTTGGTGCACTATGTTGCAGAGTATAGACACATGAAAGTTGTGGTGCACTAGTTGCAGAGTAAAATGACCACTGAATGTTGTGGTGCACTTGTTGCAAGATATATGCACACTGAATGTTTTGGTGCATATGTTGCGAGATATATGCACCTAAAAGTTGTGGTGCACAGTTGCAGAGATATATACACAAAGGGGCATAAGTGCAAAAAACACACAATTTGGGAAAGGAATATTAAAGAAGAATTTTGTTTCACAGGGTTTAAAGTTCCTCCCCTGAAATGTGTTTTTCACCCCCTGTTGTGGTGATTTTGGGTTTTAAAAATCTGTCTGAACACCAGAGAATAACAGATGAAATTTTGGTAAACAGGTAAAAAAATTCTTCAGGAATTTATCCAGTTTGTTGGGAGGATTAAAATGTTATAAACACAAGAATCGGAAAACTGTGGAAATTGTCCGAGGCTACTTAGGACCCCTTGGGAGGTTTTTGTTGGGGAAACATCGGGGGGGGGGGGGAAAATCGGGGGTAAAAGCTTTAGGGGAGGTTCGTTTGTTACGTATAGGATGAAATTATGTCAGCTGGTTTATTTTAAAAATAAAACAGTATAGTACACACAAAAAAAAAAAAGCAATACTACAATAATAAAATAGCGCAAAAAGCGTAAAGTACACATAAAACGGATTACCACAAAAAACCATAGCACATAGTGGCATAAAAAAACAAAAATAGAAACGCATAAAACAGCAAAAACATAAAAAAGCAAATTAAACGTGAAACAGTACAACAACACAGAACTGTAAATACAAGAGAATGAAACAAATACATGTTGAAAAATACAAGACCAAACAGTAACACAGAAGACCAAACAGTAACACGAAGACCATACAGTAACACAGAAACCGTACAGAAACAACAAAACCAGTACAGTAAAACCAAAGACCCGACAATAACAAGAAGCCAGTACAGTAACACACAAAACCAGAACAGTAAACAGAAGACCATACAAAACACAGAAGCCCTACAGTAACACACAAGACCAGAACAGTAAAAACAGAAGACCAGAACAGTAACACAGAAAACCCCGTACTAACACAGAAGACCAGTACAGTAACACACAAAACCATACAGTAACACAAAGAAAAAAACATAACACAGAAAAAACCAGAACAGTAACACAAAGACCAGTACAAACACGAAGACCATACAGTAACAACAAGACCAGTACAGTAACACACAAACCAAACAGTAACAACAAGACCAAACAGTAAAACAGAAGACCATACAGTAACACAGAAGACCAGTACAGTAAAACAGAAGACCAGACAGTAAAAACAGAAGACCAGTACAGTAACACGAAGACCAGTACAGTAACACAGAAGACCAGTACAAACACGAAACCTTTTCAGTAAACACAAAACCGTACATAACACACAAGACCCAAAAATAAACACAAGACCGAACAAAACCAAAGACCAACAGAAACAGAACCAGTACAGTAACACGAAAACCAGTACAGAACACAGAAACCCTAATAAACAAAACCAGTACAGTAAAAACAGAAACCAGACAGTAACACAGAAAACCCGTACAGTAACACAGAAACCAGTACAGAAAACAGAAACCAGACAGTAACACAGAAGACCAGTACAGTAACACAGAGACCCGTACAGTAAAACGAAGACCAGTACAGTAACACAAAAGCCAACAGAACACAGAAGACCAGTACATAACAAGAAGACCAGTAAAAGTAACACAGAGGATCAGTACAGAACACAGAAAACAGTACATAACCAGAAGACCCTGCAGTAACACAGAAGCCAGTACATAACACACAAGACCAAACATAAAAACAGAAGACCAGTACGTAAAACAGAAGACCATACAGTAACACAGAAGACCGTACAGTAACACAGAAGACCAGTACGTAACCAGAAGACCAGTAATAACACAGAAACCAGACGTAACACACAAACCAGAACAGTAAAACAGAAGACCCTACTAACCACAAGACCGAACAGTAACCAGAAGACCATACACTAACACAGAAGATCAGCACACTAACACAGAAGATCAGTACACTAACACAGAAGATCAGCACACTAACACAGAAGACCAGTACAGTAACACACAAGACCAGTACACTAACACAAAAGATCAGCACACTAACACAGAAGATCAGCACACAAAACACAGAAGATCAGCACACTAACACAGAAGATCAGCACACTAACACAGAAGACCAGCACACTAACACAGAAGATCAGCACACTAACACAGAAGATCAGCACACTAACACAGAAGATCAGCACACTAACACAGAAGACCAGCACACTAAACAGAAGATCAGCACACTAACACAGAAATCAGCACACTAACACAGAAGATCAGCCCCACTAACACAGAAGATCAGCACACTAACACGGAAGAACAGGACTCTAACAGCATGAAGCAGACGCCTGAGACGCTGTTTCTTAACACAAAGTTATTTATTTCCGTTTTAAAATAATTCATTTTAATTATTTTTCATGACTATTATTTCACCTTCATTTTTATTTAAAAAATATAGAAGTTTCCAGAAAAATATTAAATTTTCATTAGTTTTTGACAGGGTGCTCGATAAAAAATCCAGACAACTTAAGAGGAACAGGAACTTAAAAATGGTAAAGACCCACTGTAAATAGGTACCTGGGGGTTAAAAGGCTGTTGTGAGGCGCTTCCCGAGATGGCACTGGAATTTGCTTAAAAGGCTAATTGAAATGAGATGGAGAAGGATATAATCCCACCTGCATTTTTTACATGACATTTTGAAAAGGTATAGCTAGAGTGTTGATGTGATCTGGCCAGCATTACCACATGCAAGCCACATATCTGGCCAGCATTACCACATGCAAGCCACATATCTGGCCAGCATTACCACATGCAAGCCACATATCTGGCCAGCATTACCACATGCAACCCCACTTATCTGGCCGCATTACCACATGAAAGCCTCTTTATCTGGCCAGCATTACCACATGCAAGCCACATACCCTGGCCAGCATTACCACATGCAAGCCTCATATTGGCCAGCATTACCACATGCAAGCCACATATCTGGCCAGCATTACCACATGCAAGCCACATATCTGGCCTGCATTCCACATGCAAGCCACATATCTGGCCAGCATTACCACATACAAGCCACATATCTGGCCAGCTTACCACATGCAAGCCACATATCTGGCCAGCATTCCCACATGCAAGCCACATATTGGGCCCAGCATTACCACATGCAAGCCACATATCTGGCCAGCATTACCACATGGAAAGCCACATATCTGGCCAGCATTACCACTGCAAGCCACATATCTGGCCAGCATTACCACATGCAACCCACATATCTGGCCAACATTACCACATGCAAACCACATATCTGGCCAGCATTCCCACATGCAAGCCACATATCTGGCCAGCATTACCACATGCAAGCCACATATCTGGCCAGCATTCCCAACATGGAAGCCACATATCTGGCCAGCTTTACCACATGCAAGCCACTTTATCTGGCCAGCTTTTACCACATGCAACCCCACATATCTGGCCAGCATTACCACATGAAAGCCACATATCTGGCCGCATTCCCACATGCAAGCCACATATCTGGCCAGCATTATCACATGCAAGCCACATATCTGGCCAGCATTACCACATGCAAGCCACATATCTGGCCAGCATTACCACATGCAAGCCACATATCTGGCCAGCATTACCACATGCAAGCCACATATCTGGCCAGAAATTACCACATGCAAGCCACATATCTGGCCAGCATTACCACATGAAAGCCAATATCTGACCAGCATTACCAACATGCAAGCCACATATTGGCCCACCCATTATCACATGCAAGCCACATATCTGGCCGCATTACCACATGCAAGCCAAATATCTGGCCAGATTACCACTTTGCAACCCCACATATCTGGCCAGCATTACCAAAATGCAAGCCACATATTGGCCAGCTTTACCACATGCAAGCACATATCTGGCCAGATTACCACATGCAAAGCCACATATCTGGCCAGCATTACCACAGGGAAAGTCACTATCTGGCCAGCATTACCACATGCAAAGCCACATATCTGGCCAGCATTACCACATGCAAGCCACATATCTGGCCAGCATTACCACATGCAAGCACATATCTGGCCAGCATTACCACATGCAAGCCACATATCTGGCCAGCATTACCACATGCAAGCCACATATCTGGCCAGCATTACCACATGCAAGCCACATATCTGGCCAGCATTACCACATGCAAGTCACATATCTTGCCAGCATTACCACATGCAAGCCACATATCTGGCCAGCATTACCACATGCAAGCCACATATCTGGCCAGCATTACCACATGCAAGCCACATATCTGGCCTGCATACCACATGAAACCCACATATCGGGGCCAGCATTACCACATGCAAGCCACATATCTGGACAGCATTACCACATGCAACCCACTTTATCTGGCCAGCTTTAAAAAACCACATGCAAGCCACATATCTGGCCAGCATTACCACATGCAAACCACATATCTGGCCGCATTACCACATTGCAAGCCACATATCTGGCCGGGATTACCACATGCAAGCCATATATCTGGCCAGCATTACCACATGAAAGCCACATATCTGCCCAGCATTACCCAGGGCAAGCCACATATTTGGCCAGCTTTACCACATGCAACCCATATATCTTGCCAACATTACCACATGCAAGCCACATATTGGCCAGCATTCCCACATGCAAGCCACATATCTGGCCAGCATTACCTTTATGCAAGCCACATATCTGGCCTGCATTACCACAGGGCAAGCCACATATCTGGCCAGCATTACCACATGAAAGCCTCATATCTGGCCAGCATTACCACATGCAAACCACATATCTGGCCAGCATTTACCAATGCAAGCCACGTATCTGGCCAGCATTACCACATGCAAGCCACATATCTGGACAGCATTACCACATGCAAGCCACATATCTGGCCAGCATTACCACATGCAAGCCACATATCTGGCCAGCATTACCACATGCAAACCACATATCTGGCCAGCATTACCACATGCAAGCCACATATCTGGCCGCATTCCCAAACATGCAAGCCATTTTATCTGGCCGCATTACCACATGAAAGCCACATATCTGCCCAGCATTACCACATGCAAGCCACATATTTGGCCAGCATTACCACATGCAAGCCATATATCTTGCCAACATTACCACATGCAAGCCACATATCGGGGCCAGCATTACCACATGCAAGCCACATATCTGGCCAGCATACCATATGCAAGCCACATATCTGGCCTGCATTACCACATGCAAGCCACTTTATCTGGCCAGCATTACCCCCATGAAAGCTCATATCGGGCCCAGCATTACCACATGCAAACCACATATCTGGCCAGCATTACACATGCAACCCAAAGTATCTGGCCAGATTACCACATGCAAGCCACATTTGGCCAGCTTAAAAACATGCAAGCCACATATCTGACCAGCATTCCCACATGCAAGCACATATCTTGCCAGCATTACGACATGCAAGCCACATATTCTGGCCAGCATTACCACATGGAACCCACATATCTGGCCAGCATTACCACAGGGAAGCCACATATCTGGCCAGCATTACCACATGCAAGCCAAACATATCGGGCCCAGCATTACCACATGCAAGCTTCATATCTGGCCAGCATTACCACATGCAAGCCACATATCTGGCCAGCTTAAACCACATGCAAGCCAATATCTGGCCAGCATTACCACATGCAAGCCACATATCTGGCCAGCATTACCACATGCAAGCCACATATCTGGCCAGCATTATCACATGCAAGCCACATATCTGGCCAGCATTACCACATGCAAGCCACTATCTGGCCAACATTACCACATGAAAGCCACATATCGGCCAGATTACACATGCAAGCCACATTCTGGCCAGCTTTTACCACATGCAAGCCACATATCTGGCCAGCTTACCACATGCAAGCGACATACCTGGCCAGCATTACCACTGCAACCCACATACTGGCCAGCATTACCACATGCAAGCCACATATCTGGCCAGCATTACCACTGAAACCCCAAACATTTTCTGGCCAGCATTACCACATGCAAGCCAAAATATCTGGCCAGCATTTACCACATGCAACCACATACTGGCCAGCATTACCACATGCAAGCCACATATTCTGGCCAGCATACCAAACATGCAAGCCACTATCTGGCCAACATTACCACATGCAAACCACATATCTGGCCAGCATTACCACATGCAAACCACATATCTGGCCAGCTTTTCCCACATGCAAGCCACATATTGGCCAGCATTACCACTTGCATGTCACATATCTGGCCAGCATTACCACATGCAAGCCACATATCTTGCCACCCATTACCACATGCAAGCACATATCTGGCAACATTACCACATGCAAACCACATATCTGGCCAGCATTACCACATGCAAAAACCACTTTATCTGGCCAGCTTACCACATGCAAACCACATATTCTGGCCAGCTTACCACAGCAAGCCACATAATCTGGCCAGCATTACCACATGCATGTCACATATCTGGCCAGCATTCCCACATGCAAGCCACATATCTTGCCAGCATTACCACATGCAAGCCACATATCTCCCAAACATTCCACATGCAAACCACAAAATCTGGCCAGCATTACCACATGCAAACCACATATCTGGCAGCTTTACCACATGCAAGCCACTTTATCTGGCCAGCATTACCACATGCAAGCCAATATCTGGCCAGCATTACCACATGAAAGCCACTTTATCCATTTTCTTTAAATTCTGGTTTTGTCTGGCAAATGAAGTATACCTGGAGTTTCGGGGGTCAACGCCCCGTGGCTCGGTCTGAGACCGGCCTCGTGGTAGATCAGGGTCTGATCAACCAGGCTGTTACTGCGGGCACAGGCAAATTGACGTACGATTCACAGCACGGATGGTCAGGTATTGACTTAGGTGCCTCACCAGTTTTTTTTTCTATTGTTTGGTTGGAATTTGTCATATACCCTGATACAGTTTAATTTCCCAAAGTTTTTCCATATTGAGTAGTTGAATTTCTCCTCATTGAACTTCATATTGTTTTGAATGGCCCATTTGAAGATTTGGGTGACATCCGCCTGGAGTCTTGCCACTGTCATGGCAATCCGGGTGTCATCCGCAAAAGACAGGGAACTATGGCTTACATCTCTGTCAGATATGAGGATGAGGAATAGGATGAGAGTGAGTACTGTGCCTTGTGGAACACAGCTTTTCACCGTAGCTGCCTCAGACTTTACTCTGTTTACTATTACTCTTTGTTTTCTATTTGTCAGGAAGTTATAGAATCACAGACCAACTTTTTCTGTTATTCCTTTATCAGGCATTATGTGTGCTGTTACACCATGGTCACACTTGTTGAAAACTCTTGCCAAATCTTTGTATACTACATCTGTATTTTTTTTTATCCTCTACAGCATCCAGGAAATTTAGACAAATTTAAGTGTTTCTATAAAGCTTAACATCTTACTAAATTTATTTTTACTTAGAATATTAAAAATTTAGCGAGATTCAGTATATACCGAAATACAAGAGGGACAATCACAGTGCTGGAGGCTAAAGATCACGTCGTTTGACAAGAGCTTTTAGCTAATAAATTCATTGTGTAAGAGAAATCATGTTAGATGATTTTACCTTTGGGAAAAACGTGAGTAACAATCGCTTGTTCCATCTGTCCCTATTGTCCTCTCAGTACCTTTTAATTTTACATTCGCCTTAAAGGTAACATTATAGAGCAGCAGCAGTGATTACACTTGTGAACTTGTAATCAACAACATGTTGTAACACCCACAGGTAGGAAGGGTAGGAGGGGTGGAGACGGGAGAGACAGAATAGGAGAGAAGAAGTTTAAAGGGGCGGATGGATGAAGGGTAAGTGCCAAAGCGTTCACAGTAATTGTTTACTTCTCATGCACATTTTTATCGTCCTCTGTACGTCCCTCTGAAAATGTCAATACAGTACGTTACCTCGCATTCTGCCATCGCAATCAACTTTCTACCTGCCCAGCCTCCTGTATTTTTATGTACTAGTCTTCTCTGGTTATAATTTATCTTTTTCAAATTCAAAGAATACCTATCTGTCATTTTCTCTCTCTTCTCTACATATATATATATATATATATATATATATAAATATAAATATATATAAATATATATATATATATATATATATATAAAATATATATATATATATATATATATAAATTTTTATATATATATATATGATGGAGCCACTATGCTACCCAGGAAGGATGGAAAGCAGATTGCCTGGGACTACACCTGTGCTGCCACATTGGCAGACACCTTTCTTGCCATACTCTGTAGTGGAAGGGGGTGGAGCTGCCAGCCACAGGGAGACCTAGAAGATCCGAAAATATGAAGACCTTCCCCCTGCTATAACTTCATTCCATTAGGGTCGGAGACACTTGGAGCATGGGGCAATGTGCTCTAAAGTTCCCCAAAGAGCTGGGTTGAAAAGCTCATCATGAAACCAAGGACCACAGGGCGACCGCTTCCTCTTTCAGAGAACTCAGGGGTTGCGATCCAGAGAGGAAATGCTGCCAGCATTCTGGGCACGCGGCCACCGGGAGGGGGAGTGGCGAAAATATTCGAGATGTAGCTCTGAGTTTCCTATGTTGTTTTACTTTTTTATCATATTTTGTGAATGTTTCGTCAATGTTTTTTTGTCTTTAAATAAAATATATATACATTAATATAGGGGGTGGTAGGAGAAAAATTCTCAAACAGCTTCAGGGAGAATCTTGAGTTTTCCCTGAAGCAAGTTTTATTCTTTTCTCTGAGGATGAGGGTCCCCATTACAGTTCTAGAGGTGGTACCTCCCTATATTATTATATATATTATATTATATATATATATATATAATTTAAAATATATATAATATTATATATATAATATATATATATATATATATATAATATATATATTCCTCCTACTCCTCTTAAAACAATGCTGTTTCAAGAGCAGGCTTCACTTTCTTTATAAACTCAGTTAAAAGTCTTTCCAAACATTATCTCCTTAAAGA
>NC_069446.1:38360180-38398607 GCF_026875155.1 Cherax quadricarinatus | reverse complement strand
CAACGGTTCCTTGAGGAAAAATGCACTGTAACTGAACAATATTTTCTAAACTCCACTATCCTCGTCACTTCATCAGAGACTGCAGACGGCGGGCATTTAAACATCTTCAACACACCAGAGAAGACACTGCCGAGAAGAGATACATAGTCCTTCCCACCAACTCATTGCCAAACATGTTTCCAACATCTTTGCCAAAACATCATTCCAAGTATCTACCTCCACAACCACGACCATCAAGGACATCACCAGTAGTAGACAGGACAATCCTCCATCCTCTGCAGGGGTATACATAATCCTTGTAATGACTGCAACAAGTTATACGTGGGCGAAACATCAAGGGACCTCCAAACACGTATTTCAGAACACCAATACGCAAGCAGGTCTGACGACACAAGGAATGCCTGCGTACAACACCGTAATTCACACAACCACTTGATAAACTACAGAAACTCAAGACTTATCGCCACAGAAGACAACACTCAATACCGAAGAATCCTGGAATCATCACTTATTTCTATATCCGACAACTTCAACCAGAATAGTGGCTTCTATAACATAGCTGAACCACTTGCCAAGAAACTTCTTCATCGCTATCCCACATAAGAACACTGTAGAAGGTCTGCTACAAAACTTATCCAATCTCCTTTCCAAGCTACCCAAGTTTTTAGACTCTATAACACCACTCGGTACATCATCAGATGCAGCATTCTTCACCTGACCTCAGCATTCTGAACCGGACTATAAATACTCGCGTTCCTTCCACCCAGGTAGTTCTGTTTGTGACTTGAAAAAGCCCACTGTGTGGGCGAAACGTAGTCAATAAAGGATCACATACTGCATTTGTGTTTTATTTCCATCTCGCTTAGAGCTACGACATCCAGCTTGTTCTGAATCATGACTTTTCACAATCTTTGCTCATGTACTTGTACTTACGAACTGCATATGTAGGATGAAATAGGTATAAAAAGAATTAGCAAAATGTACTTGCCATCTTCCACGTCTATGAGGCACAAAAAGAAAACACTAGCAATCTTACCATTGTATAAAACAGTTACAACTTTCCATTTCACTTTAATTATTCTGAATTGTAGTTCCTCCCTCTGTGGTTGTCTACTAACCTACTGCCAGTATTATCTATTATTATTATTATTATTAATTTATGTTGAGCTAAACCCATAGTTATGATACTGCTACTAAGCAATGGGGTGGGAGGGTTGTCAGTGACTTTGAAGGAAGATGATAGTTTTGGATCAATGGATCTCACCAGTAACACCCGGCCTCTTAACGGTGATTGTCAGCATAAATAAATTAAAGCCTTCACTTTTATAAGAACATAAGAACATAATGGAGGAACACTGCAGAAGGCCTACTGGCCCATGCGAGGCAGGTCCTTATCAAAACGACCTCTACCTAAAGCTACCCAAGAAATAACTTCTGTACCCAATGACACCAATCAAACCCAGCCGCTCCCACTCATATATTTGTCCAATTTCTTCTTAAAGCTACCCAGGGTCCTAGCCTCTATCACCCCACTGGGAAGACTGTTCCACGCATCGACAACTCTGTTAGAAAACCAATACTTACCAATGTCCTTTCTAAATCTAAATTTATCCAACTTAAATCCATTATTTCTGGTTCTTACCTGGTTCGACACCTTCAGTACTTTATTAATATCTCTTTTGTTTATGCCCGTCATCCACTTATACACTTCAATGATATCTCCCCTCATTCTACGCCTCTCCAGAGAGTGGAGATTTAAGGCTTTAAGTCTATCTTATCATGGTCTAAAAATGCAACGTTAGGTAAATTGAAACTCGTCTCATGCGCTATCGTTCTCAGTGTTTTGAGGGACCTGCGGTGGACATAAATAAGAACATAAGAAAATAAGAACATAAAAATACAGCTGAAGAAATTCATTATTACGGATTCCTTAGCCATATACCCGGTCTCAAACTTGTTATATATATTCTGACGCGAAACTTAATTTATCACAAAAAGGATGGCGGAGTTAACCAGTCTGAACTGACAAAATTTGGATAGACATTGAAAATAGTTCATGTAGAAGGTTATAACTTCAACAAGGAGCCTGAGCTTGCTACCATCTGCAGCTCATAAGACTGCCATCCCCACGAGCCCCTTTGGGGCGGGGCAGATGGCAGACCAGAGGCCTAGCTTCTCCCTACGAGCCCCGTGAGGGTGGGGACTGTGGCTAGGCCTGGGGACAGTTGGTCCCAAAGATGAGTGGGTACTTGTACCTCCCATGGGAGATTTAGGTCTCGAGACACTCCCCAGACAGGGAGCCAAGGCCGGGTCACCACTCTTGGAAAAGACCCGGGCCGGGAGAACACCGGCGAATAAAAAAAAAAGCAGCTCTCACACACACACACACACACACACACACACACACACACACACACACACAACACAATATAAATGTTTTGGGATAAAAATCAAAACTAGAAGCCGTTGATATTTGATCTATTAACAGAAATATTTTTGGTGGTGGCTGCTGCAGACTGGTCAGTGCGTCTCTGTCTTACTAACATTCAACATTATGTTGTCATGTATTGTGATGTTTGAATGTTAGCGATTATCAAAATAATGTTTTGTTGTAATTTACTGCGATGTTTAAATGTTATCATGTATTATACCTGAACGATGTGGATCTCAATGTTATTTGTTTTTTCTTAATGATTATAATATAAATAATACTTAACGTTAATGTTTAGATAGTGTTTACGTCGTACCTGAACATTGTGCTGCTCATAGCAATTAAAAATAGTAAACTTCCATTTATAAATAACTGCTAATATTATTATTTTTTAGTGCGTAAAACATTCTTAAAATTTGTAGTAGTTTATAATTCAACTAAAATCGTCGAGAGACTTGAGTCTTATGTTGGGGAAGAAGCGGCGGAAAATAACCAAAAAAAAAGATAACCTGGTATGTGAAATAAGGATGACCTGGTATGCGAAATAAGGATGACCTGGTATGCGAAATAAGGATGACCTGGTATGCGAAATAAGGATGACCTGGTATGCGAAATAAGGATGACCTGGTATGTGAAATAAGGATGACCTGGTATGCGAAATAAGGATGACCTGGAATGCGAAATAAGGATGACCTGGAATGCGAAATAAGGATGACCTGGTATGCGAAATAAGGATGACCTGGAATGCGAAATAAGGATGACCTGGAATGCGAAATAAGGATGACCTGGTATGTGAAATAAGGATGACCTGGTATGCGAAATAAGGATGACCTGGTATGTGAAATAAGGATGACCTGGTATGCGAAATAAGGATGACCTGGAATGCGAAATAAGGATGACCTGGAATGCGAAATAAGGATGACCTGGAATGCGAAATAAGGATGACCTGGTATGTGAAATAAGGATGACCTGGTATGCGAAATAAGGATGACCTGGTATGTGAAATAAGGATGACCTGGTATGTGAAATAAGGATGACCTGGTATGTGAAATAAGGATGACCTGGTATGTGAAATACGGATGACCTGGTATGCGAAATACGGATGACCTGGTATGCGAAATACGGATGACCTGGTATGCGAAATACGGATGACCTGGTATACAAAATAAGGATGAACTAGTATGGGATATAAGGTTGACCTGGTATAGGAAATAAGGTTAAAGTGGAATAGGACACAAGGAAGTAGATCACATGGAACTATGACACAACACAATGGAAAATTAGAACAACTTAGGTAACACAACACAATGGAACATTAGAACAACTTAGGCAACACAACACAATGGAAAATTAGAACAACTTAGGTAACACAACACAATGGAACATTAGAACAACTTAGGCAACACAACACAATGGAACATTAGAACAACTCAGGCAACACAACACAATGGAACATTAGAACAACTCAGGCAACACAACACAATGGAACATTAGAACAACTTAGGCAACACAACACAATGGAACATTAGAACAACTTAGGCAACACAACACAATGGAACATTAGAACAACTTAGGCAACACAACACAATGGAACATTAGAAAAACTTAGGCAAACAACACAATGAACATTAGAACACTTAGGCAACACAACACAATGGAACATTAGAACAACTTAGGCAAACACAACACAATGGAACATTAGAACAACTTAGGCAACACAACACAATGGAACATTAGAACACCTTAGGCAACACAACACAATGGAAATTAGAACAACTCAGGCAACACAACACAATGGAACATTAAAAACAACTTAGGCAACACAACACAATGGAACATTTAGAACAACTTAGGCACACAACACCAATGGAACATTAGAACAACTTAGGCAACACAACACAATGGAACATTAGAACAACTTAGGCAACACAACACAATGGAACATTAGAACAACTTAGGCAACACAACACAATGGAACATTAGAACAACTTAGGCAACACAACACAATGGAACATTAGAACAACTTAGGCAACTACAACTAATGACCAACACAATTCCTCACGAAGCTGTTTTATCAGAGTAATTTATTCTCGTGTATTTACATTCTTCATTAACTATCTATTACTATAAATCACCATTTATTACCTAAATTTCAACTCATCTTCAAACACCCATCTTCCAACTCATCTTCAACCACCCATCTCACAACTCACTTCAACCACCCATCCCCTCAACTCATCTTCAACCACCCACTCTCAACTCATCTTCAACACCCATCTTCACAATCATCTTCAACCACCCATCTTCACAAACTCATCTTCAACACCCATCTTCACAACTCATCTTCAACCACCCATCTTCACAACTCATCTTCAACCACCCATCTTCACAACTCATCTTCAACCACCCATCTTCACAACTCATCTTCAACCACCCATCTTCACAACTCATCTTCAACCACCATCTTCACAACTCATCTTAAACCCACCATCTTCACAACTCATCTTCAACCACCCATCTTCACAACTCATCTTCAACCACCCATCTTCACAATCATCTTAAACCCACCCATCTTCACAATCATCTTCAACCACCCATCTTCACAACTCATCTTCAACCACCCATCTTCACAACTCATCTTCAACCACCCATCTTCACAACTCATCTTCAACCACCCATCTTCACAACTCATCTTCAACCACCCATCTTCACAACTCATCTTCAACCACCCATCTTCACAACTCATCTTCAACCACCCATCTTCACAACTCATCTTCAACCACCCATCTTCACAACTCATCTTCAACCACCCATCTTCACAACTCATCTTCAACCACCCATCTCCACAACTCTCTTCAACCACCATCTCCTCAACTCATCTTCAACACCCATCTCCTCAACTCATTTTCAACCACCCATCTCCACAACTCATCTTCAACCACCATCTCCTCAACTCATTCTTCAACCACCATCTCCTCAACTCATCTTCAAAAACCCATTCCTCAACTCATCTTCAACAACCCATCTCCACAACTCATCTTCAACCACCCATCTCCACAACTCATCTTCAACAACCCATCTCCTCAACTCATCTTCAGCCACCCATCTTCACAACTCATCTTCAACCACCCATCTCCACAACTCATCTTCAATCACCCATCTTCACAACTCATCTTCAACAACCCATCTCCACAACTCATCTTCAACTACCCATCTCCACATATCATCTTCAACTACCCATCTCCACAACTTACCTTCAACCACCCATCTCCACATCTCATCTTCAACCACCCATCTTCACACCTCATCTTCAACCGTCTCTTACCACATCTCACTATAAAACATCCATTACCTCAACTCGTCGGTCATCGATCATCCCAACCCACCATCAGTAACAAGAACTCACCATCAGCCATTCATATCTACAACCCACCATGAATAACCCCAACTCACCATCAACCCTCCATATCCACAACTTACCATCAACTCATTATAAAGCATCCATCACCACAACTCACCATCAAAACTCACCCCAACCATTCACCACCACAACTCACTACCAACCATTCACATTATGTGAAACACGACTCACGTGTGTCTATACAGGTGTGAACAATATTTAGTGTTTTATATGTGTTTTATTCCAGATCAAAGTGTTCAGTACATGTTTTGTTTGAGATCAACATGTTCATTCAATGTTGTAGCCCATATCAACGTGTTCAGTACGTGTTCTGTACAACATCGACATTGTATGTGAATTTAAAGGCAAGAAAATTTTCCAACCAGCTTCAGTTTCTTAAGAAAAACCTATAATGAATTTGTTAGTTTCTGGCTTGCGTTAATCTTCTCTTGAATCTAGTAACTGCTGGCTTAACACATACAGTGTTAAGACAGTGTTAAGACAGTGTGACTTTGTAAATGGTCGAAGTCGGACTGAAACGTCGTCGTGAGCTTCCCTCTCACATGTGCGAGTTATTTGTGTATTGTTCCAGTCACGGTATTGTGTCTTTTAGTTAGTTATTTCCTACATTTTTAATCATGGGTCGCTAATATTACTTCTACATGGTTACTCATGGGTCCCTCATAGCTTCCTATATGGTTACACATAGGTCCCTCATAACTTCCTTGTGTGGTTACTCATGGGTCCCTCATAACTTCCTTGTGTGGTTACTCATAGGTCCCTCATAACTTCCTTGTGTGGTTACTCAAAGGTCCCTCATAACTTCCTTGTGTGGCTACTCATAGGTCCCTCATAACTTCCTTGTGTGATTACTCATAGATCCCTCATAACTTCCTTGTGTGGTTACTCAAAGGTCCCTCATAACTTCCTTGTATGGTTACTCATAGGACCCTCATAACTTCCTTTTGTGGTTACTCAAAGGTCTCTCATAACTTCCTTGTGTGGCTACTCATAGGTCCCTCATAACTTCCTTGTGTGATTACTCATAGGTCCCTCATAACTTCCTTGTGTGGTTACTCAAAGGTCCCTCATAACTTCCTTGTGTGATTACTCATAGGTCCCTCATAATTTCCTTGTGTGGTTACTCAAAGGTCTCTCATAACTTCCTTGTGTGATTACTCATAGGTCCCTCATAACTTCCTTGTGTGGTTACTCAAAGGTCCCTCATAACTTCCTTGTATGGTTACTCATAGGACCCTCATAACTTCCTTTTGTGATTACTCATAGGTCCCTCATAACTTCCTTGTGTGGCTACTCATAGGTCCCTCATAACTTCCTTGTGTGGTTACTCATAGGTCCCTCATAACTTCCTTGTGTGGCTACTCATAGGTCCCTCATAACTTCTTTGTGTGGCTACTCATAGGTCCCTCATAACTTCCTTGCGTGGTTACTCATAGGACCCTCATAGCTTCCTTGTGTGGCTATTCATAGGTCCCTCATAACTTCCTTGTGTGGCTACTCATAGGTCCCTCATAACTTCCTTGTGTGTTTACTCATAAGTCCTTCACATATTTCTTGCAACATCGAATGTTGTGTTATTATGTTCAGTTTAAACCAACATTTCATTACTACTTCCCTCAGCAGAGTAGCTAAAAAAATATCTTGGATGAGGTTCATAGTGTTAATTTCGGTCTACTACATCTACTCAAGCCATCAACCAGCTATAATTTCAACTAATCATCAACCATCCCTCACTATAACTCACCTACAAACATGCAACACCACAACATATCAACTATTCATAACATCTTACCATCACCCGTCAGTATTTTCAACTTATCAAAGCTGATAACGTATGTCCATCGACTATCACCGACCACAACTCACAATTAACATTAAATCACTTCAATTTGCCATCAACCATCTATCACAGCAACTATCAACCATCCCTTACCTAAAATGTCCATCATCCATACACCATTCATTTCGGTTCATCCACAATTCATCACGATATCTGTCACCTTAACTTTTCAACCGTCGACACTGTTTTCCGTAGCATTCACGGTCATATATGCCGGTGTGAACAAGAATCATTTTGTGATTTGTGAGTATATATTCAGCTTAAATCTGTTATATGTTGTTTTGAGAGAAGTTTATCATTGTCCATGAGTTACTCTGAGCTCCTTTGATCAATTCGTTAACCCTCATTTAAATGCCACGGTAAATAAGAAAAATATATTAGTGCTTTGTTTATTTGTGTTAACTGCTTTGCGAGAGCTGATGGTTAATGTTTATTGATCAAGAAGATTATTATGAAATGTGTTGATGAATAGAAGGAAATCAGATTCGAAAGAAGGAAGAGGATCAAGATCTCTTCACCGGGCGAGACACCTTCCTCAAAGTTACTGTAGCTAGATTGTGGGGACGATTTCTCGTGTTCTCACTCTCATCAGGTCTGTTCATTCCTTTTTGCTGTTTTTTTTAATACAACTCTCGAGAGTGAAATAAAGATAGATAGAATAAAGTTATGTCATTGTAATAACTCCTAAACAGTAAAGGAAATCAAGTCCCAAACATCTCAGCTAATACGGATTCCATTATATAATAATCGTTCATATGTAAAAAAAAAAATCTTAAAATGTTTTAGATGGTAGTATAAGTATGTTTTAATAAATTGATAAACCGGGACGAGCCCAAAACACTTCCTTTTTACAGCTGCCCAAAATGCTAAATGTTAAATAATTACATGTCAGTTTATAAGAAATCTAATTAGTCATTATTATTTGCGACCACTGACTGTCAGCCTCAGAGTTAACTCTGAGATACCAGACCTTGCCACGTAGAGGCCAGTGGTTCGTCTTTAAGGTCCACCCACCCACTTACTGTGTTTTTGATGCTTTCCTCAGGTCCATGTGTTCAGGAGTCCATCTGTGCCCCCTCAGATGTTCTCCCCTCCCCTCTCCTCCTTTTCCAGGTCCATGTGTCCAGGAGTCAATCTGTGTCCCCTCAGATATTCTCCCTTCACCACTTTCCCAAGGTCTGCCTTTGTAACCAGTATCTCCTTCTTTCCCAGGTCCGTGTGTCCATCTGTCCGCCTCAGATATTCTCCCTTCCCCACTTTCCCAAGGTCTGCCTTTGTAACCAGTACCTCCTTTCCCAGGTCCATGTGTCCAGGAGTCCATTTGTCCGCCTCAGATATTCTCCCTTCCCCACTTTCCCAAGGTCTGCCTCAGCAACCAGTATCTCCTTCTTTCCCAGGTCCATGTATCCAGGAGTCAATCTGTGTCCCCTCAGATATTCTCCCTTCCCCACTTTCCCAGGTCCATGTGTCCAGGAGTCCATCTGTCCGCCTCCGATATTCTCCCTTCCCCACTTCCTGTCCTTTACTATCCTGCCTTCCCCAGGTTCATGTGTCCAGGAGTCCATCTGTGTCCCCTCAGATATTCTCCCTTCCCCTCTTCCTGTCCTATTCTATCCTACCTTCCCCAAGTTCATGTGTCCAGGAGTCCATCTGTGTCCCTCAGATATTCTCCCTTCCCACTTCTGTCCTATTTCTATCCTACCTTCACCAGGTTCATGTGTCCAGGAGTCCATCTGTGTCCCCTCAGATATTCTCCCTTCCCCACTTCCTGTCCTATTCTATCCTACCTTCCCAAGTTCATGTGTCCAGGAGTCCATCTGTGTCCCCTCAGATATTCTCCCTTCCCCATTCCTGTCTATTCTATCCTTACCTTCCCCAGGTTCATGTGTCCAGGAGTCCATCTGTGTCCCCTCAGATATTCTCCCTTCCCCACTTCCTGTCCTATTCTATCCTACCTTCCCCAAGTTCATGTGTCCAGGAGTCCATCTGTGTCCCCTCAGATATTCTCCCTTCCCCACTACCCCGGGTCCGTGGTTCCAGGAGTCCACCTGTGTGAGGTCAGGTGCTCCCCCTTCCCCACTACCCCCACACTCCAACCTTGCACCCCCCCGGGTCCGTGGTTCCAGGAGTCCACCTGTGTGACGTCAGGTGCTCCCCCTTCCCCACTTCCCCCACACCCCAACCTTGCATCAGGGAGTCAAGGAGTCCATCTGTCCGCCTCAGCCATTCTCCCTTACCCACTTTCCCAAGGTCTGCCTTTGTAACCAGTATCATCTTTCCCAGGTCCACGTGACCAGGAGTCCCTCTTGTCCGCCTCAGATATTCCCCCCTTCCCCACTTCCCCAAGGTGTTCTCGCTTTTCCCAGGTCCATGTGTCCAGGAATCCATCCGTGGGCCCCCGGATGTCTACCATTCTCACTTTCCTTAGGATATCTTCCAGTATCAGCCTTCTCCAGGTTATCTATCCCGAAGTCAGCTCAGCCACCCTCCGTGATCTAGCCAGATGAGAACGAGGCCTTGTTTAGCTGGTCTACGGTAGAGACTGTCCAGGTGGGGGTAATTACAGGAGGGGACACACAGAAACTGCGTCCTGTAAATACACCCACCAAGACAGTCTAGATCGTAGATCAGCCAGACGCAGCCAAGCTACCGTCCAGTTCGGCCACCAAGGCCTGGCCACTCAGTGAAATTTTGGAAGTTCTATTTATATCATACAATTTTTCTACGTTAAATATAAGATTTTTTACTTAATTAGCAGTTTAAATGTGTTTGTGAATGTTTTTGTGTATGTTTATGAGTGCTCGTTTGTTAGTGTGTTTGTCCACCTCCACGAGAACTCTAATAAGAGTTTAACTTCTTATTTTCAATTGGTTATTTATCGTATATATGTGCAAGACGCGCAGTGAGTTACAAGCGCCGCGCACTATGGAAATATATCACTTTGTCTGACGTTTTTAGGTTATCCTGGGTAATTTACGCATATGTTACTGTGCATGATCATTTGTGGAACTGTTTGTGTATATTTGTACCTAAATAAACTTACACTCTTATTTTCACGCTCATTTGCACATTTCTGCAACGGCAGCCTGCGTGGTCACCATCATTCATACACACACACACACACACACACACACGCACACACGCACACACGCACACACGCACACACGCACACACGCACACACGCACACACGCACACACGCACACGCACACACACACGCACACGCACACACACAAACACAAACACACAGACACACACACACATACGCACACAGTAGAGCTATAAGTGGAGGGAGAAGCAGGAAGGCCAGGACGAATGAAGCCAAACTACAAGAAAGGGGACTACACAGGAATGAGGAACTTCCTGAACGGGGTTCAGTGGGACAGAGAACTGGCAGGGAAGCCAGTTAATGAGATGATGGAATATGTAGCAACAAAATGCAAGGAGGCTGAGGAGAGGTTTGTACCCAAGGGAAACAGGATTAATGAAAAAGCCAGGATGAGCCCATGGTTTACCCAAAGGTGCAGGGAGGCAAAAAACCAAGTGTGCTAGGGAATGGAAGAAATATAGAAGGCAAAGGACCCAGGAGAATAAGGAGGACAGTCGTAGAGCCAGAAACGAATATGCACAGATAAGAAGGGAGGCCCAAAGACAATATGAAAATGACATAGCAGCGAAAGCCAAATCTGACCGAAACTGTTGTACAGCCACATCAGGAGGAAAAACAACAGTCAAGGACCAGGTAATTCAGGCTAAGGAAGGAAGGAGGAGAGACAACAAGAAGTGACCGTGAAGTATGTGAAGAACTCAACAAGAGATTCAAAGAAGTGTTCACAGAGGAGACAGAAGGGACTCCAGAAAGACGGAGAGGTGGGGCACACCACCAAGTGCTGGACACAGTGCACACAACCGAGGAAGAAGTGAAGAGGCTTCTGAGTGAGCTAGATACTCAAAGGCAATGGGGCCAGATAACATCTCCCCATGGGTATTGAGAGAGGGAGCAGAGGCGCTATGTGTACCCTAACAACAATATTCAATACATCTATCGAAACAGGGAGATTGCCTGAGGCATGGAAGACAGCAAATGTAGTCCCAATCTTTAAAAAAGGAGACAGACATGAAGCATTAAACTACAGACCGTGTCACTGACATGTATAGTATGCAAAATCATGGAGAAGATTATCAGGAGAAGAGTGGTGGAACACCTAGAAAGGAATGATCTCATCAACAGCAGCCAACATGGTTTCAGGGACGGGAAATCCTGTGTCACAAACCTACTGGAGTTCTATGACATGGTGACAGCAGTAAGACAAGAGAGAGAGGGGTGGGTGGATTGCATTTTCTTGGACTGCAAGAAGGCGTTTGACACAGTTCCACACAAGAGATTGGTGCAAAAACTGGAGGACCAAGCAGGGATAACAGGGATGGCACTACAATGGATCAGGGAATACTTGTCAGGAAGACAGCAGCGAGTCATGGTACGTGGCGAGGTGTCAGAGTGGGCACCTGTGACCAGCGGGGTCCCGCAGGGGTCAGTCCTAGGACCAGTGCTGTTTCTGGCATTTGTGAACGACATGACGGAAGGAATAGACTTTGAGGTGTCCTGTTTGCAGATGACGTGAAGTTGATGAGAAGATTCACTCGATCGAAGACCAGGCAGAACTACAAAGGGATCTGGACAGGCTGCAGACCTGGTCCAGCAATTGGCTCTGGAGTTCAATCCACCAAGTGCAAAGTCATGAAGATTGGGAAGGGCAAAGAAGGCCGCAGACGGAGTACAGTCTAGGGGGTCAGAGACTACAAACCTCACTCAAGGAAAAAGATCTTGGGGTGAGTATAACACCAGGCACGTCTCCTGAAGCGCACATCAACCAAATAACTGCTGCAGCATATGGGCGCCTAGCAAACCTCAGAACAGCATTCCGACATCTTAATAAGGAATCATTCAGGACCCTGTACACGTGTATGTTAGGCCCATATTGGAGTATGCGGCACCAGTTTGGAACCACACCTAGCCAAGCACGTGAAGAAACTAGAGGAAAGTGCAAAGGTTTGCAACAAGACTAGTCCCAGAGCTAAGTAGGTATGTCCTACGAGGAGAGGTTAAGGGAAATCAACTGACGACACTGGAGGACAGGAGAGATAGGGGGGACATGATAACGACATACAAAATACTGAGAGGAATTGACAAGGTGGACAAAGACAGGATGTTCCAGAGATTGGACACAGTAACAAGGGGACACAGTTAGAAGCTGAAGACACAGATGAATCACAGGGATGTTAGGAAGTATTTCTTCAGCCACAGAGTAGTCAGTAAGTGGAATAGTTTGGGAAGCGATGTAGTGGAGGCAGGATCCATACATAGCTTTAAGCAGAGGTATGATAAAGCTCACGGCTCAGGGAGAGTGACCTAGTAGCGATCAGTGAAGAGGCGGGGCCAGGAGCTCGGACTCGACCCCCGCAACCTCAACTAGGTGAGTACAAACTAGGCGAGTACAACTAGGTGAGTACACACACGCACGCACACACACACACGCACGCACGCACATACACACACACACACACACACACACGCACATACACACACGCACATACACACACACACATATACACAAATTTGTACCCATTCATATATGCGCTCTCCCTTATGGTTGTTAAAATTTTGTTTGTTTTCTCAGATTAAAATGGAAAAGTTGGAGGCAGAAAAAATGCGACTTGCTCAATGTTGGAGAAATCAGAAACTTTATATATATTTCTATATTCTGATGGAGAATATTGATTTTGGGCATTTTGAAGACATTCATTTTGAAAGGTGTGAAAAGTGGCTAGTTTGAGGCACTTTTGGGTAAAGTAAAGAAGACACTTATGAATTATCTTATGGAAGATAAAGTTTAACTACAAAACTTGATTAAAAAAACTGGGAAGTTTTTCTCTTTTCCAAAATTTTACCTTCTCTAACTTGTTCATGTTTATAAGTAACTAGTGTGCTTCTGTACACTGGTCAGTACGACTCTCCTGCACACTGGTCAGTACGACTCTCCTGCACACTGGTCGTAGACTCTACTGTAACACTGGTCAGTAAGACACTCTGAAACTGGTACACAGTACGAATCTCTGAACACTAGGTCAGTTAGACTCTCCTGTACACTGGTCAGTGGGACTCTCCTGCACCACTGGTCAGTACGACTCTCCTGTACAACTGTAGTACGATCTCCTGTAAATGCCCGTCAGTTCGACTATCATGCACAATGTCAGTACGAATACTCCTGACACATGGTCAGTACGACTATACTGACAGCATGGTCAGTACGACTCTCCTGCACACTGGTCAGTAACGACTCTCCTGCACCACTGGTCAGTACGGGACTCTCGTGCACAATGGTCAGTACGACTCTCCTGCACACTAGTCAGTAAGTACTATCCTGAAACAATGGATCAGTCGACTCTCCTGCACTATGGTCGGTCACGACTCTACTGCACACCTGGTCAGGTACGACTATCTGCACAATGAGTCAGTAGGAACTCATCCTGCACACTGGTAAGTAGGAACTCTCCTGCACAATGTCAGCAGACTCTCCTGACACACTGGTCAGTAGGACTCTCCTGCACAACTGGTCTGTAGGACTCTCCTGCTCAATGGTCAGTTGGACTCTCTGCACAACTGGTCAGTAGGAATCTCCTGACAATGGTCAGTAGGACTCTATGATACTGGTCAGAGGACTCTTCCTGCACAATGTGTCAGTAGGAATAGCCTGCACACTGGTCAGTAGGACTCTTCCTGCACACTGGTCAGTACGACTCTCTGCACCATGTCTGTAGGGACTATACCTGCCACCACTGGTCAGTACGACTCTCTGAAACATGGTCAGTACGACTCTCCTGCCAAACTGGTCAGTACGACTCTCAGTTACACTGGTCAGTACGACTCTCCTGCACTGGTCAGTACGAATCTCATGTACACTGGTCAGTACGACTATCTGCACCTGGTCAGTACGACTCTACTAGTACACCTGGTCTGTAGACTCTCTGTACATGGTCAGCTACGACTCTCCTGACACTGGTCTGTAGACTCTCATGTACACTGGTCGTACGACTCTCCTGCACACTGGTCAGTACGACTCTCCTGTACATGGTCAGTAGACTCTCCTGTACACTGAGTCAGTAGGGACTCTTCTGCACAATGGTCAGTAGGACTTCCTGTACATGGTCAGTACGACTCTCCTCACCACTGGTAAGTACGTCAACTCCTGTACACTGCCGGTCTGTACGACTTCCTGCACACTGAGTCCGTACGAATCTCATGTACACTGGTCAGTAGGACTCTCCTGTACTATGGTCAGTAGGACTCTCCTGCAACACTGGTCAGTGGATCTCTGTACAATGCGTCAGTAGGGACTCTCCTGTACACTGGTCAGTAGGACTCTCCTGCACACTGGTCAGTAGGACTCTTTTTTCCTGTACACTGGTTCAGTGGACTCCTCCTGCACAGCTGGTCAGTTACGACTCTCCCTGTTACATGGTCAGTTGGACTCTCCTGACACTGGTCAGTAGGACTCTCCTGCTCTTGGTCAGTACGTCTCTATGTAATGGTCAGTAGGTCTCTCTGTACAATGGTCAGTAGGACTATCATGCACAATGCGTCTGTAGGACTCTCCTTGCACACTGGTCAGTAGGATCTCCTGTACACTGGTCAGTAGGACACTCCTGAACACTGGTCAGTAGGGACTCTCCTGTACACTGGGCAGTTGGACTTCCTGATACCTGGTCAGTAGGACTATCATGCACACTGGACTAGTAGGACTCTTCTGTACAATGAGTCAGTAGGAATCTCCTGTACACTGGTCTGTAGGACCTCTTCTGCAATCTGGTCAGTAGGGACTCTCCTGCACACGGGTCAGTAGGACTCTCTGCACTATGGTCAGTAGGACTCTCCTGCCACTCGGGTCAGTAGGACTCTCCTGTAACTGGTCTGTGGACTCTTTCCTGTACATGGTCAGTAGGACCTCTCCCTGCACACTGGTCGTACGATCCTCCTGTACACTGGTCCAGATGGACTCTCCTGTACACACTGGTCAGTAGGACTATCCTGCACAATGCGTCAGTAGGACTCTCCTGCACACTGGTCAGTAGGACTTTAATGTAACTGGTCAGTAGGTCTCTCCTGCACACTGGTCAGTAGGACTATCCTGTACACTGGTCAGTAGGTCTCTACAGTACACTGGTCAGTAGGACTCTCCTGCACATCGGTCAGTAGGTCTTCATGTACAACTGGTCAGTAGGATATCTCCTGTCACTTGTCAGTAGGGTCACTCTCCTGCACACTGGTCTGTAGGAATCTCCTGTACACTGTCAGTAGGATCTCCTGCAACACTGGTCAGTTCGACATCCTGTACTCTGGTCAGTAGGGACTCTCCTGCACACTGGTCAGTAGGACTATCCTGTTACACTTGGTAAGTAGGACATTTCCTGTTAAACTGTTCAGTAGGACTACTCCTGTACCATGAGTCAGTACGGACACGCTCCTGCACACTGGTCAGTACGACTCTCCTGTACACTGGTACAAGTAGGTACTCTCTGCACACTGGTCAGTTGGACTCTCCCCGTAACACTGGTCAGTTGGACCTCTCCTGTACAATGGTCAGTGGGACTTCCTGTACATGGTCAGAGGACTCTCAACTGCACAATGGTCAGTAGGGGGGGGGGGGGGGGGGTGTGTGTGAATCTCCTGCACACTGGTCAGTAGGATTATCCTGTACACTGGTCAGTACGACTTCATGTACATGCGCTCAGTAAGACTCTCCTGTACACTGCGCTCAGTTCGACTCTCCTGCTCACTGGTCTGTAGGACTCTCATGCCACAATGGTCAGTGGACTCTCCTGCACAATGTCAGTGGACTCTCCTGTACACTGGTCAGTTAGGACTCCATGCACAACCATGGGACTTTATGATCGCATAAATGTCAATTAATTGCGGATAAACATTGTATTTGTGGTCTGGGTCAAGGTATAGCGTGGTGGTCAGGGTCAAGGTCACGTGGTGGTCAGGGTCAAAGGTAACGGGGTTGTCAGAGGTCAAGGTAGCGGTTGTGGTCAGGGTCAAGGGTAACGTGATGTGGGTCAGGGTCAAGGTAAAGTTGTGAGTCAGGGTCAAGTCAAAGTGGTGGTCAGGGTCAAGGTAACGTGGTGGTTATGGGTCAGGTAACCGTGGGTGGTTCTCTGGGTCAAGGTAGCGTGGGGTCAGGGTTCATAAAGGTATCGGTGGGGCGTCAGGGTCAAGGGTTTAGAGTGGTGGTCAGGGTCAAGGTAACGTGGGGGTCAGGAGTCCAAGGTAACGTTGGTGGTCAGGGTCAATGTATCTGGTGGTCAGGGTAAGGGTAACGTGGTGGTTCAGGGTCAAGGTAACGTGTGTGGTCAGGGTCAAGGTAACGTGGTGGCTCAGGGTCAATGGTAACGTGGTGGTTCCAGGGTCAAGGTTGCGTGTTGGTCCAGGGCAAGGTAACGTGGTGGTCAGGGTAAGGTAGCGTGGCTGGTGGTCAGGGTCAAGCGTATAACGTGTTGGTCTGATCAACGGTAACGGGGTGGTTCAGGGTCAAGGTAACGTGTGGTCGGGTCAACGGTAAGTGGTTGGTCAGGGTCAAGGTAACGTGGTGGTCAAGGGATCAAGGTAACGTGGTGGTCAGGGTCAAGGTAACGTGTTGGTCAGGGTCAAAGGGTAACGTGGTGGTACAGGGTCAACGGTAACGTGGTGTCAGGAGATCAAGGTAGCGTGGTGGTAAGGGGTCAAGGTAACGTGCTGTGGTCAGGGTCAAAGGTAAACGTGGTGGTCAGGGTCAAGGTATCGTGATGGTCAGGGTCAAGGTAAAGTGGTGGTCAGGGTCAGGTTTAGTGATGGTTAGGAGGAAAGGTAACGTGGTGAGTAAGGGTTCCAAGGTATCGTTGATGGTCAGGGTCAAGGTACGTGGTGGTAAGGGTCAAGGAAACGTTGGGTGGTCAGGGTCAAGCGTAGCGTGGTGGTCTGGGTCAAGGTAGAGTGGTGGTCAGGGTCAAGGTAACGTGGTGGTCAGGGCAAGGTAACGTGGTGGTCAGGGTCAGGTAACGGGGTGTCATGGGTCAAGGTAACGTGGTGGTCAGGGTCAAGGTTCGTGATGTCAGGGTCAACGGTAAAGTGGTGGTCAGGGTTCAATTTCTTCCAACGGTGTAGCGTGAGTGGTGGTTCTTTCTTTTCCTTCTCAAGGGTGCTTCTTTTTTCTCAAGGGTATCGTGTGGTCAGGGTCAAGGTATCGTGGATGGTCAGGGTCAGGTAACGTGGTGTCAGGGTAAGGTATCGCTGTTGAGTCAGGGTCAAAGGTAACGTGGTTGGTCAGGGGTCAAGTATGTTGAACGGTCAGGTCATGGGAACGTGGTGGTCAGGGGTCAGGTAACGTGGTGGTCAGGGTTCAAGGTAGCGTGGTGGTCAGGGTCAAGTAGCTGTGGTGGTCAGGGTCAAATGTACGTGGTGGTCAGCAGGGTCATGGTAAAGTGGTGGTCGGGTCAAGGTTACGTGGTGGTCAGGGTCAAGGTAACGTGGTGCGTACAGGGTCAAGGTCTCTTAGCAGTGGTGGGCAGGGTCAAGGTTGGTGGGGTCAGGGTCAAGGTATCAGTGATGGTCAGGGTCAAGGTAAAGTGGTGGTCAGGGTCAAGTAGATTGGTGAATGGTGATCAGGGTCAAGGTAACGTGGCTGGTAGGGTAAGGTATAGTGGTGGTCAGGGGTCAAGGTATCGTGATGGTCAGGGTCAAGGTATCGTGGTGGTCTGGGTCAAGGTAGCGTGTGGTCAGGGTCAAGGGTAACGTGCGTGGTCAGGGTCAAGGTTTTCGTGATGGTAAGGGTTCAAGGTGGTTAAAGTGGTGGTCAGGGTCAGGTATCGTGTGGTCAGGGTAAAAGGTAACGTGGTGGTCAAAGGGTCAAAGGTAGCGTGGTGGTCAGGGTCAAGGTATTCGGGATGGTCAGGGTTCAAGGTAACGTGGTGGTCAGGGTCAAGGTTATCGTGATGGTCAGGGTAAAGGTAAACGTGGAGTGGTCAGTGGTTCAAGGTTTGCGTGGTGGTCAGGGTCCATGGTTTTATGATGGTCAGGGGTTCAAGGTATCGTGTGTGTCAGGGTTAACGGTATCGTGATGGTCAGGGTCAAGGTAACGTGGTGGTCAGGGTCAAGGTAACGTTGGTGGTAAGGGTCAAGGTAAATCGTGGTGGTACAGGGTCAAGGTATCGTGATGGTCAGGTCATGGTAACGTGGTGGTCAGGGTCAAGGTTAGTGTGGTGGTCAGGGTCAAGGTAGCGTGGTGGTCAGGGGTCAAGGTTAGCGTGGTGGTCCTGGATCAAGGTAACTTGGTGGTCAGGGTCAAGGTAGCGTGGTGGTCAGGGTAAAGGTATCGTGGTGGTCAGGGTTCAAGGTGCGTGGTGGTCAGGCGTAACTGTTAGCGTGGTGGTCAGGGTAAAGGTAGTAGACGTGGTTGGTCAGGGTCAAGGTATCGTTGATGGTCAGGGTCGGGTAACGTGGTAGTGTCAGGGTTCAAATGTGCGTGGTGGTTCAGGGTCAAGGTAGCGTGGTGGTCAGGGTCAAGGTATCGTCTGATGGTCAGGGTCCAAGGTTACGGTGAGTGGTAGGGCTCAAGGGTTTAAAGTGGTGGTCTGGTCAAGGTAACGTGGATGGTAGGTCAAGGTAAACGTGGTGGTCAGAGGCAACGGTAACGTGGTGTTCAGGGTCAAGTTACGTGGGTGGTCATGGGGTAAGGTGGTAACGTGGTGGTCAGGTGTCAAGGTATCGTGAGGTCAGAGGTATATAAGGTAAGTGGTAGGTTCAGGGTCATGGTTAGCGTGGTGGTCAGGGTCAGGTAGCGTGGGTGGTCAGGGTCAAGTAGCGTGGTGGTCGGGATAAAGGTAACGTGGTGGTCTGGGTCAAGGTTAGCGTGGTGGTAAGGGTCAAGGTATCGTGGTGGTCAGGGTAAGGTAGCGTGAGTGGTCTGGTCAAGTATGTAGCGTGTTGGTCCAGGGTACAAGGTAGCGTGGTGGGCAGGGGTAAAGTATCGTGATGGTCAGGGTCAGGGTAAGTGGTGGTCAGGGTCAATGTTGAGTGGTGGTCAGGGTCATGGTTAGGTGGTGGTCAGGGGATAAAGGGTTTTCGTTCGATGGTCAGGGCTCAAGGTTAGTGCGTGGTCTTGGGTCAAGGGTTAAACGTGGTGCGTCAGGGATCAAGGTAACGTGGTGGTCAGGGTCAAGGTAACGTGGGTGGTCAGGGTCAAGGTAAAACGTGAGGTGGTCTAGGGTCAAGGTAACGTGGTGGTCAGGGTCAAGGTAACGTGGTGGTCTGGGTCAAGGTAAAGTGGTAGTCAGGGTCAAGGTTTCGTGGTGGGTCAGGGTCAAGGTACGTGGATGGTCAGGGTCAAGGTAAGTGGTGGTCAGAGGGTCAAGGTTACGTTGGTGGTCAGGGTCAAGGTAAGCGTTTGGTCAGCGTCAAGGTAACGTGTGGGGGGTGGCAGGGTCCAAGGTAACGTGGTGGTCAGGGTCAACGGTAACGTGGTGGTTCAGGGTCATAGGTAACTTAGAGTGGATACAGGGTCAAGGGTAACGTGGTGGTAAGGGTCAAGGTATCGTGGTGGTCAGGGTTCAAGGTAACGTGGTTGGTCAGGGTCAAGGTACGTGAGTGGTCAGGGTAAAGGTTAACGTGGAGGTCAGGGTCAGGTTACGTGGTGGTCAGGGTCAAGGTAACGTGGTGGTCAGGGTAAGTAGAGTGGGGTCGGGTCAAGGTAGCGTGGTGGTCTGGGTCAAGGTAAAGTGGAGGTAAGGGACAAGGTTGCGTGGTGGTCAGGGTCATATGTTAGCGTGGTGGGTCTGGGTCAAGGTTTTGCGTGGGTGGTAAGGGTCAAGGTAACGTTGTGGTCAGGGTCCATGGTAGTGGTGGTCAAGGGACAACGGTACGTGGGGTCAGGGTCAAGGTAAACGTGGGGTCAGGGTCAGGTTGTGGTGGTGCAGGGTCAAGGTAACGTGGTGGTCAGGGTAAAGGTATAGAGTGGTGGTTTTAGGTCAAGGTAACGTGGTGGTCAGGTGGTCAAGGTAACGTGGTGGTCAGGGTAAAGGAACGTAACGCTGGTGGTCAGGGTCAAGGTAAAGTGGTGTCTGGTGTCAAGGTTAACGTGGTGGTCAGGGTCAGGTGGTTAACGTACGGTGGTTCAGGGTCAAGGTAACGTCGGTGGTCAGGGTCAGGTTAGCGTGGTTGGTCAGGGTTCAAGGTAAAACGTGGGGTCAGGGTCAAGGGTTAAACGTGGTGGTCAGGGTCAAGGTAACGTGGTGGTCGGGTTCAGGTTAACGCTGTGGTCAGGGTCAAGGTAAAGTGCGTGGTCAGGGTCAAGGTAACTTGTGTGGTCAGGGTCAAGTGTTACGGGGTGGTCAGGGTCAAGGTAAAGTGGTGGTCAGGACGGGCAGGTAACGTGGGGTTCAGGGTCAAGGTAACGTGGTGGTCAGGGTCATGGTAGCGTGGTGGTCAGGGTAAGTAACGTGGTGGTCACAGGGTCAAGGTAACGTGGTGGTCAGGGTCAATGGTAACGTGGTGGTCAGGGTCAAAGGTAACGTGGTGGTCAGGGTAAAGGTACGTGGTGGTCAGGGTCATAGGTTAACGTGGTGGTCAGGGTCCAGGTAAACGTGGTGGATCAGGATCAAGGTAAACGTGGGTGGTCGGGTCAGGTAACGTGGTGGTCAAGGGTAAAGGTAGCGTGGTGGTTCAGGGTCAATGGTAACGTGGTGGTCAGGTCAGGTAACGTGGTGGTCAGGGTCAAGGTATCGTGGTGGTCAGGGTCATGGTAACGTGTGAGGTTCAGGGTCAAGGTAACGTGGTGGTCAAGGGTCAGGTAACGTGGTGGTCAGGGGTCAAGGTAGCGTGGTGGTTGGGTCAAGGTAGCGTGGTGGTCAGGGTAAGGTAACGTGGAGGTCAGGGTCAGGTTAGCGTGGTCGGTAAGGGTCAGGTAGTAGCGTGGTGGTCACATGGGTCAAGTGGTTTAGAGTGGTGGTCAGGTCAAGGTAATAACGTTGTGGTCAGGGTCAAGGTTAACGTGGTGGTCAGGGTCAGATAAAGTGGTGGTCGGGGTCAGTAGGTTACGTGGTGGTCAGGGTCAAGGTATAGTGGAGTGGTCATAGGGTCTAGGTAACGTTGTAGGTCAGGGTCAAGGGTTGCGTGGTGCGCTTAGGGTCAAGGTTACTGTGGCTGTCAGGGTCAAGGTAATCCGTGGTTGGTCAGGGTCAAGGGTAACGTGGTGGTCAGGGTAAGGGTTTAGGTGGTGGTTAGGGTCAAGGTAACGTGGTGGGTCAGGGTAAGGTAACGTGGTGGTCAGGGTCAAGGTGCGTGGTGGTTTGGGTCAAGGTAGCGTGCTGGTGGTCAGGGTCAAGGGAACGTGGTGGTAAAGGATAAAGGTAAGTTGTGGTAAGGGTCAACGGTAACGTGGTGGTCAGGGTCAAGGTAACGTGGTGGTAGGGTCAAGGTACGTGGTGGTCAGGTCAAGGTAACGTGGTAGTCAAAGTAGATCTTATTTTTTCGACTTTCTTTTATTCACTAAGAATTTTTATTATTATTGTAGGTCAATGATTTTTCCTCTCAATATATAGGAAGAGGAAAGTGCAGATGAGAAAGAAGAAAAACAGTGTAACTGTTCTATCATCTCTTTAAGTAAAGTAAATTCTCCTTCCTTCAATCTCTCACTTCTGTCTTCGCATCTCTCACTTCTCCTGTCTTCACATCTCTCACTTCTCCTTCCTTCACATCTCTCATTTCTCTTCCTTCCCCATCTCTCACTTTGTCTTCACATCTTCACTTCTCCTGTCTTCACATCTCTCATTCTCCTGGTCTTCCATCTCTCACTTCTCCGGTCTTACATCCTAACTTCTCCTGTTTCACAATCTCTCACTTCTCCAGTCTTCACATCTCTCACTTCTCCTGTCTTCACATCTTTCTCACTTCTCCTGTCTTAACATTCTCTCACTTCTCACAGTCTTCACACTCTCACTTATCCTGTCTCACACCCTCTCACTTCTCCTGATCTTCACATCTCTCACTTTCCTGTCTTCCACATCCCTCACTTCTCCTTGTCTTTCACATCCATCACTTCTACTGTCTTCACATCTCCCCTCACTTCTCCCTGTATTAACATCTCTCAATCTTCTCCCTGTATTCAACATCTCTCACTTTTCCTGTCTTCACATCTCTCACTTCTCCGGTCTTCACATCTCTCACTTCTCCTGTCTTCAATCTCTCACTTCTCTGTCTTCAAATCTCTCACTTCTCATGTCTTCACTTCTCATCAATTCTCCTGTTTCAAATCTCTCAATTTCTCATGTCTTCACATCCTCTAACTTCTACTGTCTTCCACATCTCTCCTCTCTCCTAGTATTCACATCTCTCACTTCTCTCTGTCTTCACATCTTCTCCCACTACTGTCATCACATCTCTCACTTCAGTCTTCACATTCTCTCACTACTGTATTCAACATCTCTCACTACTGTCATTCACATCTCATAACTACTGTACTTCAAATCTCTCACTAGGATATATTTTTACATAAAACATTGAACATCCACTTCTATATTTAAACTAAGATAGTATATTTTCATACATAATAATGAAGTGTTTCTTACCATATATGATGGTACTTTCCTGGTTGTGACTTGAATATTACCATATGTGAACATACTTAATTCACCTCACTTAATGTCTCCACTTCAACCCAACAAACATTTTAAACAATATATATAAATATATTTTTATATTATATATTATAAGTTGGGACCCACGGTTAATCGTTTTTAATCCGTCAAGAGGGCCTCATCGTTATGCGGAAATAATAGTTTATATGCGAATTAATTTTTCCCCATAAGAAATAATGGAAATAAAAATGAATCCGTGCAAAAAGAACGCCCAAAGTATGAAAAATAACATTTTTTTACCACATGAAATGTTAATTTTAATACAACAAACTGAAAAAAAGGCCTCTGCACAATTACATACACTTCTTTTATTGAAGATTCTGGTGATGATTTGATGGGGAATGGGAAGGAGATGCGGTAGAGCATTATGCTTATTACTGTTTAGAAGGGGAATTCCCCTTCCATTAGGACTTGAGGTAGCCAAGTTTCCTTTTCTGGGGGTTACTTTTCCCTTATTCTTTTTAATTGCCCAACTAGTGGACCAGCCTTCAGAGTCACTGGACCTCTGTCGCACAACAAAAATCTGGTACATAGAGCCTCTGATACCTACCGTTTCTTCAAGACTTTCCTAAAATGGGCCATACATTGTCATTGAAAATAGTCACAAGCACGGCTGGCAACAGCTGTGTCAGGGTGATTTTCATCTTATTAAACGGTTTGCAGTTCAAATCCAATCTGCACACATTTCCTTAATCTTTGAAGTAGGACAATTGGATACCACAACTGGCATAGGCTTACTTCAGGGTTAGCCCCAAACCCTTCAAAATCTTTCTTTAACTTCCATACTAATCTCTCACCCTTTTACCACAGGGTTGGCTCTAGAAGCTTTCTTGGGGCCCATGGTCACTTATTTTCCAGAAACACACCGAAATACTCTGTAATTATACGAAATATTCGAGTTGTATGCTTGGATGTTACCGCGGAGGGCTGGCTGGTAACAATGGGACGGCCGGCTCATGTGAGGGCACATTGGAGCGTCTCGGACGAAAATCAGGTATGGGGTTTTTATCGTATGCGTGCGGCAAAAATTTTTGCGTTAATGTAATCGTTATGCGGAAAAAATTCGCTATGCGATGCCTATCGTTATGAGGGGTCCACTGTTATATATATTTATATATTTTTATATATTTATATATTTGTGTGTGTGTCGTGTGTGATGTGTGTGTGTGTTTATGTGTGTGTGTGTGTGTCTTGTGTGTGTGTGTATTGTGTGTGTTATGTGTGTGTGTGTGTTGTGTGTATGTGTGGTGTGTATGTGTGTGTGTGTGTGTGTGTGTGTGTGTGCGTGTGAGTCTGTGTGTGTGTGTGTGTGTGCGTGTGTGCGCGCGTGTAGTGCGCGCTTGTGCGCGCGCTCGTAGAGAGAGGGAGAGAGAAGTGAAGAAAGAGAGAGCTTATGTACTTGTTGAATCTTAGCGAATTGGAGAAACAGAGATAAATAACCAAGAAAAGACAAATAAACAATTAATAAACAGTTTCCATACATGAAAAAAGTGAAGGTTTTCTCATGGGACAGTAATTTGACACAAAAAAAAAAAGTTTATAATCCACTTACAAGATTAATAAATAATAACTAATAATGGATGCATATGAATATAAATTGAACTCCGAAAATTGCTAATTAGTGGCCAGAGCTTCGTGGGTTTAACTGGGTGAGTGTGTTGAGGTCTCTCGTTTCTGGTACGTCTGCGGGTCAAGGCTGTACAGGAGGATACGGGGTGCGGTGGATGTTACTGCTGGGCGCCCCCCCCCCCCCCCCCCCCCCCCCCCCCCCCCCCACAATTTCTGCGTGTCCTCCCCTGTATAAGCATCATAAACTGTTATCGTTGTTCTCTTGGTGTTGTCCTCTCTTCGGTTGTCGTTCCTCTCCTTCGGTTGTCGTCCTCTCCTTCGGTTGTCGTCCTCTCCTTCGGTTGTCGTTCCTCTCATTCGGTTGTCCTCTCTTCGGTGTGTCCTCTCCTTCGGTTTTTTTGTCGTCGTCTCCTTCGGTTTGTTGTCCGCTCCTTCGGTTGTTGTCCCCTCCTTCGGTTGTTGTCCTCTCTCTCGGTTGTTGTCTCTCCTTGGGTTGTTGTCCTCTCCTTCGGTTGTTGTCTCTCCTTCGGTTGTTGTCTCTACTTCGTGTTGTTGTCCTCTCTTCGGTTGTTGTCCTATCCTTCGGTTGTTGTCCTATCCTCGGTTGTTGTCTCTCTATCGGTTGTTGTCTCCTCCTTCGGTTTATTTTATCTCCTTGTGTTGTTGTTGGTCCTTGTGTTGTTGTATGGTCATTGTGTTGTTGTCTGGTCTTGTATTGTTGTGTTGTCCTCTCCTTGTGTTGTTGTCTGGTCCTTGTGTTGTTGTCTGGGTCTTGTGTTGTTGTCTGGTCCATGTGTTTGTTGTCTGGTCAATGTGTTGTTTGTCTGGTCCATGTGTTGTTGTCTGGTCCTTGTGTTGATGTCTGGTCCTTGTGTTGTTGTTGTCTGCTCCTTGTGTGTTGTTGTCTTGTGTTGTTGTCTCGGTCCTTGATGTTGTTGTTCTGGTCCTTTTGTTGTTTGTCTGGTCCTTGTGTTGTTGTCTGGTCTTGTGTTGTGTCCTGTCCTGTGTTGTTGGTCCTGTCCTTGTGTTGTTGTCCTGTCATTTGTGTGATGTATGTCTTGTGTTGTTGTATGGTTCTTGTGTTGTTGTCTATCCTTGTGTTTGCTGACTCAGGGAAGTGGTGAATGGAGAATATCGTGGGAACAAGGGATGGCACCTGAAGCCAGGACCTGGAGTGACGCATTAATAACTTAATGATCTTCCTTTCAAAAATAATAAAACTTCAAAGATCTTCGAGAACTTCAAGAAACTTCAAGAACTGACAAGAACTTCGAGAGCCTCAAAAAAGTCAGCCTTCACACCATTCCCCCAAATCACCCCATTTCCTTCTCCCTCACTACATATTCCTTCAAACTCATACTCATTCCATCAACCTCACCACCACTCAAATCACTCTCCACCACCAGTCCATCATCTTCACTGCCAGTCAAATCACCCTCAACCGTCCATTACTCTCCACCACCAGTCCATCACCTCATCACCAGTACTTTACTCATCACACCACGTCCATCACCCTCCTCCACCAGTCCATTCACCCTCACCCACCAGTCAATCACCCTCTTCATCAGTCCCACAACCTCACACCTGTCCATTCCATTCACAGCAGTCCACCCTCAAACCCAGTTCATCACCATCACCACCTTTAACCACTCTCACCACCAGTGCATCATCCTCACTCTCTAGCTCCATCACCCTCACCACCAAGTCCTCAATCTCACCGCCAAGTCATTCAATCTCACCAACAGTCCTTCACCATAACACCAGTTCCATCAGGCCTCACCCACCAGTCCCATCACCATCACCAAGAGTTCACCACCAATCGTCAATCGTTCGTCACAAGCGTAGATTGAGGCGTTGATCATAATCGTCAGTCGTTCATCACTATCGTCAGTAGTTCATGAAAATCGTAAGTCGATATACCAAGCCGTCAGTCGTTCATTACAAACGTAATTCGCTTATCACAATCGTCAGTCGTTCGTCACACAATGTCAGTCGTTCGTCACAATCGGCAATCGATCGTCACAATCGCTGACGTTCATTTACAAGCTCAGTCGTTCACACAAATCGTCAGTCGTTCATCACAATCGTCAGTCACTCACAATCGTCTAGTCGTTCCACATAACAATCGTCAGTCGTTATCCAATCGGTCAGTTCGCTCGTCACAATCGTCACAGGTTCATAACTTCACATCAGTGGCATCACCCTCCCCAGCAGCAGCAGTCCATAACTATCACCACTAGTCATCACTCTCTCACCAGTCATCTACCATCACCACCATTCAATCACTTCAACATCAGGACCATCACTCTCTCCACAGTCCATCACTACCACCACAGTGTCCTCACCTTACCACCAGTCCATCACTCTCACCCCCATTCTTCATAGTCATCACCAGTACATCAACAACACAAACTCGTCCTTCTCATCTCACCTACAGTTCTTCACATCCACCACCAGTCATCACCATCACACCAGTCCATCACCCTCACCACAAGACATCTACTCTCCACCAAGTCCATCACCCTCACAGCAGTCCCATCACCCTCCCACCAGTCCATCACCTCTCACCTCCAAGCCATACACCTGCCACCAGTCCATGACCCTCACCATTAGCCCATACACCCTCAACACTCAGTCATCCCCTCATACACCTGTCCATCTATTTCAACCCATCCATCACCTTCACCTGCAGTTCAATTCACCCTCACCAACAGTCCATCACTTTACCAATCCATCACCTTTCACCACGAGTCGATCACTCTCACCACCAGTTCCATCACTACTCACCAACCAGTCCATCACTCTCATCACCAGTCCATCACTCTCACCACCAGTCCATCACTCTCACCACCAGTGCATCACTCTCACCACCAGTCCATCACCCTCACCACCAGTCCATCACCCTCACCACCAGTCAATCACCACCAGGCAATCACCTTCACCACCAGTCAATCACCCTCACCACAGGTGAATCACCTTCAGTCCATCACTATCACCATCAGTCCATCACTCTCACCACCAGTCCATCACTCATCACTAGTCATCAGCCTAACCACAGTTCATCACCCTCCCCCACCAGTCCATCACCTTCACCACCAGTCCATCACCCTCACCACCGCCCAAATTACTCTCACCAACAGTCCATCACCCTCACCACCAGTCCATCACCCTCACCACCAGTCAATCACCCTAATCCTCAGTCCATCACCCTCAACAACAGTCCATCACCATCACCACCATTCCATCACTCTCACCACCATTCCATCACTCTCACCACAAGTGCACCATTCTCACCAGCAGTCCATCCCCCTCACCACCAGTCCATCACCCTCACCACCAGTCCATCACCCTCACCTAGAGTTCATCACAATGGTGAACCGTTCGTCACAAGCGTCAGTCATTGATCACAATCGTCATTAGTTCATCACTATCATCAGTCGTTCATAACAATCGTCAGTCGTTCATCACAAGCGTCAGCCGTTCATTGCAATCGTCAGCCGTTCATCACAAGCGTCAGTCGTTCATCACAATTGTCAGTCGTTCATCACAATCGTCAATCGTTCATAACAATCGTCAGTCGTTCATCACAAGCGTCAGTCGTTCACCTCAATCGTCAGTCGTTCATCACAATCGTCAGTCATTCACAACAATCGTCAGTCGTTCATCACAATCGTCAGTCGTTCATCGCAATCGTTAGTCGTTCATCACAATCGTCAATCGTTCGTCACACTCGTCAGTTGCTCATCACAATCGTCAGTCGTTCGTCACAATCGTCGCAGGTTCATCACCTTCACCACCACTGCATCTCCCTCCCCAACAGTCCATAACTCTCATCACCAGTCCATCACTCTCTCCACCAGTCCATCACCATCACCACGAGTCCATCACCTTCACCACCAGTCCATCACTCTCACCACCAGTCCAACACTCACCCGCAACCCTTCACCCTCACCACCAGTCCATCACCAACAACATCAGTACATCACTCTCACCACCAGTACATAACTATCACCACCAGTCCATCACACGTACCTCCTATCCATCACCCTCAGAACCATCCACCACTTTCACCAATCCATCACCCTCACCACCAGTCATCACTCTCACCACCAGTCCATCACCCTCACCATCAGTCCATCACCCTCACCACCAGTCCTTCACCCTCACCACCAGTCCATCACCCTCACCACCAGTCCTTCACCATCACCACCAGTTCATCACCCTCACCACCACTCCACTCTCCCCACCAGTTCATAAACCCTCACCACCAGTCCATCACACTCACCAAAAGTGCATCAACCTCACCACCAGTTCATCACCTTCACCGTCAGTCCATCACCGTCTCCACCAGTTCATCACCCTCACCAGTCCGTCACCCTCAACACCAGTAAATAACCCTCATCACCAGTCTGTCACCATCACTCTCACAACCAGTCCATCAGCCTCTCCACCAATCCATAACCCTCGCACCAGTCCATTACCCTTACCACTGATCCACCACCCACACCAGTCAATGACACTCACCACGAGTCGGCCTTCACCACCTGTTAACACAGCCACCACCAGTCCATCACCCTCACCACAATCGTCAACTCACTACCATGCTAACACCCTCACACAGTAATTCACCCTCCAGTCAGTCCTTCACTCTCACCCATCCATCACTCTCAATCACCAATACATCGCCTCACATCTAGTCCATCACCTCACTGCGAGTCCATCACCCTTATCTCCAATGCAACACTCTTATCACCAGTTCTCACCCTCACCACCAGTCAGTCACCCTTAACACCACTCCATACCCTCACCAACCATTCCAACACTCTCACCACCAGTCATTGCATCAACACCATTCAATCATCCTCACCACAAGTCCATCACAATACACTCACAACCGTCCATCACAATCACTCTTCACCACCCTGGTCCATCTTTCACACTTCCAATTCATCACCCACTCCACTAGTTCATCACTCTCACCACCAATCATTACCCTCGCCCTCCAGGGTGTACCCTCATCTTTCATCCTTCACCTTTTCCACCAGTCCTTCACTCTAACCCAGTCTAGCCACCCTCATCACCAGTCCATAAACCTCACAACAGTCCATACCCTCAACCATAGTCCACCCTCACCACCAGTTCATTGCCTCACCATCAGTCATCCTCCACCCCAGTTCATCACCCTCACAACAGTTCGTCACCTCATCACAGTCAGTCACCTCACCACTAGTCAGTCACCCTCAGGAATCAATCCATCACCCCTCACAAAATTCCATAATCCTCACCCCCAGGCCATCACCCTCCCCACCAATCCACCTTTCACACTTCAACCTCCCCCCCCCCCCCCCCCCCCCCCCCCCCCCCCCCCCCCCCCCGTTATATCACCAATTACACTCTCACCACCAATAAACCCCCCCTCACCCCAGCCCTTCACCCCCCAAACCACCTGCCTGACTTTCACTAAAAACCCCCATAACCCCTCATAAACAGTACACCCCCCTACCTACACTTCGTCACCCCTCCCCAATCCACCCCCCCACCAGTTCATCACCCTCACCAAGTTCATCACCCCCCCACCACCAGTTCATCACCCTAAACCCCCACCCCTCCTTCACCACCAGTTCACCCCCCTCACCCCATTCGTACCCAAACCCCCCTCCACCCCTAAAACCCCCCCGCCCCATCACTCCCCCTCACCACAAGCACCCCACCCTCCCCACCGCCACCCCAAAAATCACCTCCCCACTATTTTCATACGCCCACAAGTCCTTCCCCCTGCCACAGTCCGCCCCTCACCCACCACTCCACTTTTCCCAAAAGCCCCCGTCACCCTACCACCGTACATTACCCTCACCCCAATCTATCACCCTCACCGCCGTCCACACCCACCACAAGTTCTCCCCGCTCTCCACATTTTCATCACCCTCACCCCCGCCCTTGCCATAAATTTCCCAAAGTCCAAAACACCACCCTCCCCACCAGTCCATCCTTTCACCCCCCATCCATGACCCTCACCACCAAAACCGTAACCCTCACCACCATTCCACCCTTAAAAACATAAATCATATCACCCTCAGCCAGTACACCCCCTCACCAAAAAGTACATCCTGACCACCAGTGCATCACCCTCACCACAAGAAACTCACTCTCGCCCCCAGTCAGTCCCCTCCCTCTTTCCTTCCTTTCCCACCAGTCCATCATCTATCACCCTCCCCAACAGTCCCAAATTCACCACAGTACTCACCTCCCCCCGTCCCACCCTCACCACCAGTATCACCCTCACCCCGTTATCACCCTATCACAAGTTCTAACAATCACAACAGCCATCACCCTAACCACAGCGCCCCTAAACCACCTTATCACCCTAAAACAGTCGTCACCCTCACGACCAATCCCATCCCCGCACGAAAAGTCCCACCACTAGTTCTCATCTCCCCACCGTAAAACCACCCTCCCCAATCGTCACCCTCCCATCAGTCCCCCTCACCCCCAGTCTTCACCACCACATGTCCAGACCCTCAAAAACCAGTCTATAACCCTCGCCCTAGTATTCACCTCACGACGTCCACCCTCACCACCATTTCACCACCCTCACCATCAGTTGGTCACAAAAACCGCCAGTCCATCACCCTCACCACTATTCCAACACTCTCAACACCAGAACAGTCACCCTCACCACCAGTCCACCACTCTCAACACCAGTCCATAACCATCATCCCCCAGTCCATCACCCTCACCACTAGTCCACCACCCTCACCACTAGTCCATCACCCTCACCACTAGTCCATCACCCTCACCACTAGTCCATCACCCTCACCACCAATCGAGCACTCTCGCCACGAATCGGTCACCCTCATCACAAGTCCATCACCCTCACCCTCTCCGCCAGTCCTACACTCTCACCACCAATCCATTACCCTTACCACCACTCCGTCACCCTCATGACCAGCCCATCACCCTCACTAGCAGTCCATAACAATCATCCTCACCACAACTATACAACAATCATCCTCACCACATGTCCAAAACTTCCAATTCATCACCGACACCACTAGTTCACCCTCACCACCAGTCCATCACCTACATCACCAGTTCATCACCATCACCACCACTCCATAGCCCTCACCACCAGTCCATCACCGTCACACCCAGTCCATCACAATCACCCCCAGTCCACCCTAACACCAGCCCATCACCTCACAACCAGTCCATCACAATCGCTACGAGTCCATCACCATCACCACAAGTTCATCACCTTTACCACCAGTCCATCAGTCTATCACCCTCACCAACAGTCCATCACCCTCACCACCAGAACATGATCCTCACCTCCAGTGCATCACCCTCACCACCAGCTGATCTCCCTCACGACCACTCCATCACCCTCGCCACCCGTCAGTCACCCTCACCACCAGTCTATCACTCTCACCACCAGTAAATCACCGTCACCACCAGTCTATCACCATCACCTTCACCACCGTTCCATCACCATCACCATCACCACTAGTCCATCACCCTCACCATCAGTCCACAACCCTCACCACCATTCAATGACCCTCACCTACATTCCATGACCCTCACCACCATTCCATCACCCTCACCACCATTCCATCACCCTCACCACCATTCCATCACCCTCCCCACCAGTCCATCACCATCGCCACCAGTCCATGACCCTCACCACCAGACCATCACCCTCACCACCATTCGATCACCCTCACCACCAATTCATCACTCTCACCAACAGGTCATCACCCTCACCACCAGTCCATCACCCTCACCATCAGTCCATCACCCTCACCATCAGTCCATCACCCTCACCATCAGTCCATCACCCTCACACCAACTCATCACCCTCACCACCAGTCCACCCCCACTACCAGTTCTTCACCCTCACCACCAGTCCATCACTCTTACCACGAATAAATCAACCTCATCACCAGTCCATTACTCTCACAAAGATAATTTAGACACATGTGCAACTCTTGGGTATCTTTATTGACACCCAAGAGTTGCACATGTGTCTAAATTATCAACATGTCGGTTCTCTGAACCATTCATCTACAAACTCTCACAAAGAGTCCATCACCCTCACAACCAGTCCATCACCCTCACAGAGAGTCCAACAATTTCACAACCAGTCCATCACCTTCACCTCCAGTTCATCACCCTCACCACCAGTCCATCACCATCACCACCGGTCCACGCTCCCCACCAGTTCATCACCCTCACCACCAGTTCGTCACCCTCACCTAAAGTCCATCACCCTCACCACCAGTCCAACACTCACCAGCAGTCAGTTACCCTCTCCGCCAGTCCATCTCTCTCACCAACAGTCCATCACCCTCACCCGATGTCCATCACACTTAGCACCAGTTCATCACCATCACCAGTGTATCACCCTCACCACCACGTCATCACCAACACCACCAGTTTATCACCCTCACCAAGAGTCCATCACAATCACCCTCTCCACCAGTCCATCACCCTCCCCACCAGTCCATCACCCTCACCAACAGTCCAACACTATCACCACCAGTCCGTCACCCTCACCACGATTCCGTCACCCTCACCACCGATCCACCACCCACACCACCAGTACATGACCCTCACCACCAGTCAACCATCACCACCTGTGCATCACCTTCACCACCAGTCCAACACCCTCACCATCCTTCTATCACCCTCACGACCAGTCCTTCACTCTTACGACCAGTCCATCACTCTCACCACCAATCCATCACCCTCTCCACCAGCCCATCACCCTCACCACAAGTCCATCAATCTCACCACAAGTCCATCACCCTCATCTACAATCCATCACCCTCACCAACAGTCTGACACCCTCACCACCACTGCATCACCCTAACATCCAGTCCATCACCCTCGCACCAGTGAGTCACCCTCACCACCAGTCCTTCACTCTCGCAAATAGTTCATCAACCTTATTACCATTCCTTCTCCCTCTCCACCAGTCCATCACCCTCACCATCAGTTCATCACCCTCACCACCGGTCCATCACCCTCCCCACCCGTCCATCACCCTCCCCACCAGTCCATCACCCTCACCACCAGTCCATCACCCTCACCACCAGTCCATCACCCTCACCACGGTCCATCACCTCCCACCATTCCATCACCCTCCCCACCAGTCCATCACCCTCACCACCAGTCCATCACCCTCCCCACCATTCCATCACCCTCCCACCAGTCCATCACCCTCACCACCAATCCATCACCATCACCTTCACAACCAGTCGATCCTCATCACCCTTACCAACAGTCCATCACCCTCATCACCAATCCATCACACACACCACAAGTTCATCGCCCTCACCACCAGTCCATCACCCTCTCCACCAGTCCATCACCCTTAACACCAGTTCATCACCCCTACTACCATTTCATCATCCTCACCACCAGTCCATCACCCTCACCACCAATCCATCACCATCACCTTCACAACCAGTCCATCCTCATCACCCTTACCAACAGTCCATCACCCTCATCACCAATCCATCACACACACCACCAGTTCATCGCCCTCACCACCAGTCCATCACCCTCTCCACCAGTCCATCACCTTTAACACCAGTTCATCACCCCTACTACCATTTCATCATCCTCACCACCAGTCCATCACCCTCACCACCAATCCATCACCATCACCTTCACAACCAGTCCATCCTCATCACCCTTACCAACAGTCCATCACCCTCATCACCAATCCATCACACACACCACCAGTTCATCGCCCTCACCACCAGTCCATCACCCTCTCCACCAGTCCATCACCCTTAACACCAGTTCATCACCCCTACTACCATTTCATCATCCTCACCACCAGTCCATCACCACCAGTTCATCACACTCACCCCCAGCCCATCACTCTTTGCACCAGTCCATCACCCTCACCACTAGTCCATCACCCCCACCACCAGTCCATCACCCCCACCACCAGCCCATCACCTCCACCACCAGTTCGTCACCCCTTCCACTATTTCATCATCCTCACCACCAGTCCATCACCATCACCCCCACCACCAGCCCATCACCCCCACCACCAGTTCGTCACCCCTTCCACTATTTCATCATCCTCACCACCAGTCCATCACCACCACCCCCACCACCAGTCCATCACCCTCACCACCAGTCCATCACCATCACCATCACTGCTAGGGGAAGCAGGGGGGTCTAAACCAGCTGGCGTGTAGTGTTATCAATAAACTAGTCCATTACCACAACCGCAATGCACTGGTAGATGCATATAATTCAACCCCACACTCGGGGATTGGTGGTAAAACCCCACTGCAAGTGCATTGTATTATGTAATTGGATGATATTAGGCATCAGTTTCGCATAAATTATAAAAATGGAAGATCCAATAAGAAACGTTTCAGTAAGAAGTTGCTGTTGGAGACACAACAAGAGTGACTCCTAGTTTAACCGAGGGTTTCACACACAAAATGCAGAGGAAAGTTTTAAAATATATAGAATTAATGATTCTCAACCTATAACAACATATCATTTGGAAGATTTGAAGGGTGAAAAGATTAAAGGATCATTTTATCGCGAAGAATTGATACCAGTCATACCACCTCCAGAATATATTAACGACAGAGTATTGAAACGAAAAAAAAAATTGGTGGAATTATGCATTATTTGGTATCTTATAAAGGTTATTATTCCACTTTTAATTCGTGGGTCAAAGAAGGAGATTTGTTGAAGGTACAATGAAAAAATCATTATTAAAAAAATTTAAAGAATTAATTACATTACTTACTAGTCTCCCAGGCAATCAACGGAAGAGTTTATTACAAAGGTTTAAGAAAACGCATATAAGTTGTATCAGTGAGATTTTCAAGAATTTGATAAAGAATAAAATACCATTAGACCCAAATATATTTAAAATGTACAAGAACGAGGTTAGATCATTAGCTTGTAAGAAAATTGGTTTTCAGCGTAAAAAGAAATATTTGCTGAGTATCAGAGGTGGAAATCTTTTAAGTATTATATTACCTGTAGCAGTAGATATTATTTCGAGATTGTTTAATAAATCATGAAAGAATTCTATCTTGTACCGAGTTCGGTTATGAATCGGAAACTCCTCGAGATAGTAAAATTGGGAGGTGATGTGAATTTAGAAGGAGGAGGTGGATGCTTGAAGCGCCGGGTTAAACACAAGAATAAGCTCAGTCCCGTCAGGGAAGTCAACCCACCTGCTCTCACCTCGGTGAAACCTCAGAAAACCCCAGATTTGTCAAGATTCATGCACTTAAGAGTGGGTGCATGAAATATAGAATATGTGAAATCAATGTTGGTATTATTGCATAGAAATCCTTTGGTGAGTTGGGATGAGAATGGTGACCTTCTTACCCCCATTACTGGACGTAATATTATTGAAATATTAAATGTTTTATCAGAAAATAATGTGAAATCAGCGAGAAGAATCGATTCTGATTACTTATCAGAAATAAAGCATTTATTAAATATATCAGGTATACATTTTGATTTTGTGAGGAATACAAAAGTGAGAAGACAATTATTACATAAAGTAGCCGGTGCAAGACGAGAGGAATCATCGTGGATAACATATTAGGTGAGTATATAAACTCTGTGATGATATGTTTTTACTCAGTGTGTGTTATAAGAGTGTGGAGATGGCTGAACGTCTTCTATACGTCTGTAGTGATTCCAGTCTTGATTTATTTCCCGCCAATACACCTTCAGCTTTCATTAATAAATTATATGATTCCATTATATTAGATAATAAAATTGATTATGAGGTTACTCTGAAAAATATAATTTATCCCAAGACACATTATATACCACAAAAGAATTTGAACATATGTATTAAATATGAGAAATCTACATTAAATAAATATATCCATAAAATTTATATGAGAAAAATTATTGGAGGTGATATGGCAAGGATTTTAGAAGCAATAAATGAGGATATTAATGAAAATCTGATAAGAGCAGTTAAAAAAGATAACAGGCATTATCATCCCCAAAAATTTAGGATTTTTTTTAATATGTGTAATGTTAAAAATTCTAAAAATATGTGCTAAAACTTTAATTTATTCTATATTACGACGATTCAGAGCAGTTTAAAATTCATAATATGTACTTAAGCATTAATTTATTCTATATTTCGACTATTCAGGGAGTTTTGAAACATTTTCTGAAATACCTCATTTTTTAGGTAAATTGGTGTTACAACTGTATTTTATGGGAACGTTAAGCCACATCATAATGTTTTATTTCAAATAGTTAACCTTAACACTTTTTGCAATGATATGTATGCATGTGTTATCTAAATATTGAAATATATCCATAAATGCTTCAAGTCGCTCTTAATCTAGACTTTGATAGGAAGGATGATGACCATATTGAAGACAGCCGTCATTTGATGCCCTCCTAAGAAGAACAGAGGAACACTGCAGGAGATCTACTGACCTGTGATAGACAAGTCTGTATCAAGCCTAACCCTTCTCACTCTTTGCTTTACTGGTACTACTACTACTACTACTACCACCACCACTTCCACTGTCAGCATAGTTGCTGATTCCCTGTATATGTATATGTTATCTGAGTATCATAGTACCATCCATATGTTTAAAGTCACATATGTCTTTGCTATTGTATAGAATCAGCCCAGAGCCACCTGCCTGTTCAGCCTATAGCATAGTATTGTATGTCGAGACGACATACATAACATTACCGAACTGTCAGCCTAGTTGCTGATCCCTTGTATAGGTATATGTTATCTGAGTATCATAGTACCATCCATATGTTTTACATAGATGACCCTTTTGCTAGGCCCAATGGCTAGCATGTGTGACGTCACGTGAGGCCGCATGTGAGCGTGAGATGCGCTGTCCCTTTCTCAGTTCACAAGTAGGTCTACAACAGGCAACAGGGCAGGCTGGGCTCCCCTCTTACATTCTGCTAATATAAATGTTACCTCCCAACAACTTGTGTTTATCTCCATCATATCTCCACGAACCCTCTATATATACTACTATTTGTACTCCTTGTTTTTATCTGTGTTATCATTGCTTCTTTCATTTGTGGCTTCCATATCTTTTTCACTAGGATACTACCCAGAACTGCTAGGTGAAAAAGATCAGCACATGTATGGACACTTATCTATACTACTTCCCTCACCCTGGATTCGAAATCAAAAGAGTAAATTTTCTATTTAATTAATTAAAATAGGGATTAATAATAAGGCCAAAGAAAAGGGCATACATGGCGATAATGAGACTAACTGCAACTGCTGCCATAATTAACATTTTGCATTTTCACTGAGTTAGAACTGAGTGATTTTGTGAGGCGAAGGATGGTACTGAGAATAGGTCTCGTATGGGTTCTCCTTCTGGGTTGGGTGGTGTACAGTGGGGTCTGGAGCGTAGGTATGGGCCGGGGCCGTACCATCT
>NC_069446.1:38302822-38359680 GCF_026875155.1 Cherax quadricarinatus | reverse complement strand
TGTAGGTGGGGGGGGTTATGTGGACCTGGTAGGTGTAGGGGGACCGGTGGGGTGTTTGGGGGTAGGTAGTTTGGCCTGGTAGAGGTTAAAATATTGACAGATTGTCCATTTTTTTAATTTCTTAAAAATTGTGAAATCCTGCAAAATAAGAAGAGACGAATATTTGTGAGGGTCATAGCAGAAAGTAAGACGTTCAAGATAATTTTATTCAGTCTATTATTGGTCTAAAAAATTAATTCTTAACAAACGAAAAACCATAAACACTTGTTTATGTTTTTGTCAAATTACCCAAGATAAATTTTAAATTTTTTTTAGAAAACAACTTTAGCAAAAAATAAAAAAACAAGAATTTCCCTTCAAAAATTTTAAAGCCCGGGAAAAATTTTGTCAGTTAATTAAAATTATTAGCAAAATTTTAATTAAAACATAAAATTTCCCTTTCCCTACATTTAAATCATTATATTCATACACAATTTAAAATTATTATTTGCAATTAAAACTACAAAAGATGAATATTAATCGTTGTTTGGAAAAAAAACTGACAACTTAATTAGTAAGTAGTCAAACATCAGATTAATATAATTTTGCAGTAAAAGCGTAAACCTGGGGCTATGCAGTCCACCGGTGTGAAAGGTACAATTCACGTCATTTAGCTCTTTGGTGAAATCAGTTCCCCCTTTGTATTTAATTGGGGAACCTTGATGTTTTTTGGTAAATTACTGAACTTTTCATGCCACGGGTAAGAAGAAAAGAAGAAAAACAGGTTGAGAGGAGGGGGAAAAAAATTTAAAAAAAATGGAAAGTGATGAAAAAAAGCTTTTTGTTTTTTAGTGTTGGTTTATTAAGCGCGCCACTACTTGCTTTGTGTCTGCTGGAAACTTTTGGAGGGCTGGAAAAAAATGTAAAGGGGCTGGGTCATTTAGGGCGTTTGAAATGCCAAAATTTTTATGCGGAAAGAGCTGGATTTCAAGATCAGAAATGTGTTACTGAAAGAAATAACCTAATGGTGCAATTATGTTCAGGAAGGCCATTAAATCATGGACAGAAGCCTAAAAACTTTCCCTAGCCTCGTAAACAACCTCCGATGAATCGAAAAAATTGGGAAGAACCCCATGAACAGATCATGATCTGTTTTAAGTAAGGAAACAGCGGCCCCTTCCGTCCAGGGATATTTACCCTTTCCCAAACCCCCATTCCCCTTTTCCCCCAAAAACTTTTCATCACAAACAAAGCTTCGCCTTGAACCCAAACATGATCCCTTTAAACTTTTTGATAATTTAGTATACACCCAACTTTAAAAAAAATTTATTGTTGTGGTTTTTTCACCAATCCAGGTGCGCGGGGTAGTGCTGCTGTTGTCGTAGAGTGATGGCTTAAAAGAAATTGGAGACCCATAAATAACTGGGCCTCTCCCTTTCAAAAGAACTTTGCATCCCCTTCATGAAATGGGGTCCATGTATCAAAGGTTGCCCTTTTAATTGTAACTGTTTTCCTGTCATAAAATAAATGTCTCAACTTTAAAGTAAAAAATTTGGTATGTTGTGTAGAAGCCAGACACAGGATGGTGGGTTGTGGCGTGGATCAGAGGCCAAATGCTGTGGATTCCTTTCCCAAAATTTTGGTCTTAGATGTATGACAGAAGAAAAATGGCTAACTGTATGTTTTAAAGAGGGGGGTGTTTAAATTTGGCTTGTCAGTTGCGTTTGAGAACAATAATACGAAAAGAACTTAATAAATTTTTTGATTAAGCTCGGGAGATGACACAAGTCAGTCCATCTTCTTTCTTATGCGGAGGGCCCCAAAGTCTTGGTGATCCCAAAAAATAAGAGACTCTTGGATGTCATACCCCCGGCCCCCGGGTGGGTTACAAATATTTTGGGAGGTTAAATCACACCCCCAAGGTTTGACCCAACAAAATCCCCCGCGTATTTGTACGGAGGTGATTTAAAAAAAATGAATTCAAGACAATCCTCAGAATGTTCAAAAATATGTCAAAATTTTTTCACGTGGGATTTACAGCCCTTTTTGGGAAAAAAATACTTGTTGCACTCGTAAATAAAGGATTAAAGGTGTGTTGTTTGGTGTGTGGGGTGTGTTTGTGTGTGTTGTGTGTTGTTGGTGTGTTTTTTGTGTTTTAAAGTGGGGTGTGCTGTGTTGTTGTCCTCGTTGAGTGTGTGTGGATTCCCTTTTTTTGGTTTTTTTTTTTGTTTTGTGGGGTTTTTTGTAAAACAATTAATATTTGCACTGAAAAACCCCTTAAGATGTGAGGGTGTGGATGTGTGAATTTTCTCATTAATTTATAATTTGTTCTACGGTAACCGTATAAACTAAGTAAATTTTTCTTTAAAGATTCATTATTTTTTTAAGTGAGAGTGTAGGGTGGACCTGGTGAGAGTGTAGTCTGGACCTTGGTGGAGTGTGTAGTGTGGACTGGTGAGAGTTGTAGTCTGGACATGGTGAGAGTTTAGTGTGGACCTGGTGAGAGTGTAGTGTGGACCTGGTGAGAGTGTAGTGTGGACCTGGTGAGAGTGTAGTTTGGACCTGGTGAGTGTAGTCTGGACCTGGTGAGAGTGTTAAAGCTACTTGACAGATTTGTCCATTTTTTGTTGAAGTTCTTAAATTCGTGAAATCACTGCAGAATATTAAGAAAAGAGACGAATATTACATGTGGAGTGGTCATCAGCATGCATTGTTAGATGTTCACAGATTAATTTTCTCACCAGTCTATTATTGGTCTAATCAACTTAATTCCTTAACAAAACGTAGCCACACTAAACACTTGTTCTGGATTAATTGTGTTCATACCCAAAGATGAATGTTAATGTTTTTTAGATAAACATCTTTATCAAAAAAAAATAAAAAACAAGAATTAGCTCTCTAAAATTTTACTGTCGCGACTAAATTATTGTCAGTTAGTGAGTTATGTAGCTAACTTAATATTATACCATGAAACTTTCCTTCACTACATTTAAACTACAATTATATATCCCTATACACAAGTTATATATTACTTGCAATTAATTAACATACATAAAAGATGTTAATTTTAATCAGTTGTTCTGGACAAATAAACTGGACAAACTTTAATTCACGTAAGTAGTCAAAACATCAGATTTAATATAATTTTGCACGTGAAAAGCGCTAAACCCATGGGTGAATATGCTAAGGGCTCCACACGGTTGTGTCTCGTGAAGTACAATTCACTGTCTATTTAAGCTCTTTATGTGGACCATCAGTTCCTATTTGTATTTACTTGAGGGAGAAAGAACCTCTGATGAAATTTCGGTAATTACTTGAACTGTTTTCATGCCCACGAGAATAGGAAGAAAATCAGAGACAGGTTGAGAGAGAGGAGGGGAAAAAATTAAAAAGGACTGGCAAGTGATGAAAATTAGCTATATCTTGCTTTATTATTTGATGACAGGTTGATTATGCTGCGCCACTACTTGTCTTGTGTTTGACTGGAAGCTTGTAGGGGCTGGAAAATGTGGGTCGAAGCACTGAGGATCATTTAGGACGCTCTCGTACTGCCAAAATTTTAAATATGCGGAAGAGCTGGATATCAAAGCATCAGAAATCGTGATACTGAAATAAAATAAGCTAATTGGTGCTTAAATGTTCAGGGAAAGCCAATTCAGATCCATGGACAGAAGCCTCACTACTTTCTCTCTGCACTCGGTGAACAACCCTCCAGATGGATCGAACAAATTGGAACCGTCATCGCATGAAAAACCCCCCGATAACATGATCGTGTTAAGTAGGCAACAGCGGCACTTATCCGCTCCTTGGGATATTACACCTTTCCAAAATTCCATTCATCACATTTCCACCCAAAAATACTTCTTCAGTCACATACCAAAGCTTCGCCTTGAAGCCCAAACATGATGCCTTAAGCTATATTGAGAATGTAGTCATACAGCTCACATCTTACAACTAATTTTTATTAGTTGATTGGTTCTGTTCACCAATCTTACTGGTGCAGACTGGTTAGTTGCTGCTGTTGTCGTTACAGAGTGATGGCTATTCATAAAGAAATTGGAGCACACTTTCAATAATGGGCCTTTACCTTTCAAACAGAACTATTTGCCATACTCTCTTGCACTGAAATGCGTCCATGTATCTAATGGTGGACACTTTAATTGTAAAACTGATTCTCTGTATCCATAAATTACTCTCAACTCATTAAGTATAAATAGTGGTATGCTTGTGTTAGAAGCTAGACACAGTCAGGTAGGGGACTGTGACAGTGGAGTCAGAGTTGCACTTGCTGGTGGTTTTCCATCTCACATTGTCTTCCAGATGTATTATGACAGTAACTGATGAACTGGGTCTAAGCATGTATGCTTTCAAAGAGTGGGTAGATGTACAATCTTGGCTTGTCAGTTAGCGTTTGAGAAACAATAATAGAAAAGACTTCAACTGAATTTTATTGACCTTAAGACTTGGGAGTACTGACACAAGTCTGTCCATCAATCTCATTCTATCACATGCTGGAGGAGCCATGTCTATGGTGCATCCAACAAAATAAGCAGGGACTCTTGGATTTGTCTCTACCGCCCGGCATCAGACGGGTTACAAGTATCTTTTTCGGAGGTTAAATCACCACCCACAAATGTTAGGCCAAACGAATGTATAAATTTGCCCAGATGGACTATTGCACACCTTGCGGCACATTTATGTATGGTCGTAATACGTGCGATTAAATTAATGAATTCAGAGACCAATTCACTCAGAAATGTTCAAGTTATGTCAAAATATTTTATCACCACACGGGGTATATTACTGACCATTTGGGAAAATACTCTGATATGCACTCTGTAAATAAAGCAGTACCAGTGTGTGTGTGTGTATGTACTGTGGGGTGGGTGTGTGTGTGTGGTGTGTGTGTGTGTGTGTGTGTGTTGTGTTTTGGTGTGCCTTGTGTTGTTGTTTGCGTGTGTATTTGTTGTAACATACATGCATGAGGGCGTTTGCTCGTGTGTGTATGTACGCTCGTGTGTGTGTGGACTCACCTATTGTGTGTGTGTTTGTGTGTGTCGTGTAGTGTGTGTGTGTGTGTGTTGTGTGTGTGTGTGTGTGTGTGATATGTGTGTTTGTGCCTGTGTGTGTGTGTGTCTGTGGTGTGTGTGTGTGTGTGTGTGTGATGTTCGTGTGTGACCCACAACAATTAATATTTGCACTGAAACTCTTTACAGATGTGACCGTGTGTGGATGTGTAGAATTGGCTCATCTGATTTTATAATTGTTCATGACTGTAACCACGTATAAATAAGTAAGTTAATTTACTTACTTGATTCATTATTTTTGTAACTTGTAATTCATTTATCTTTGTTACCTTGTTCAGGTTTCGTCAGAACTTTGGGGGCCCAGTCCATGGACTCTTTTGTACCTCTTTTGACTACCACGACACAGGATGGGAATGGAGTTGAGTGAAATGCGCGGGTGCTAATTCCGTAGACTTTGTCAGCGCCTTCTCCTTAAATTCATTCTTTTTGACAGGTCATATGTTTTCTAGCAGCAGTTTACATGTCCGTTTCTATAAACGATCGCAAACATTAACTGGATTTTATTTATTCGTTATGTAACGTTTAACCTTAGACTGTTCCTAATTAAATCTCAGTTCAAGCGCAAATACGAGATTAAATAATAAGTGAGAGGAACAAGCAGGCAGCAGTGCGACGTACTGCGTTTATCTCAGACTAACAGTATCTGTATTCTTTCTACCAAGAAACTATTCTAATTGTGTACCTGTCTCTGCTTATATATTTACATGCATGCATATTTCTAAATATATTTACATTTGTAAGTATAAAACTGCATAATTTTTGACAAATATTCTTCCGTAAATCTGTTTATTAATTATGGATTATTTTTATGAGAACCATCACCGACTAAATAATCTCACGTTTATGAAGCAAAACTCACACCCTGGAGCATTTGGGTGTGAGTTTCACCCCATAAAAGTTCTCGGATGAAACGTGTTGGTGGAAGTTGTTCCCTCGATGAATTCCACCACGGAAAGTCTGCTGGATAGTTTCAGACACAAAAGTTCCATTATGGAAAGACACAAAAATTTCATTATGGAACGTGTGATTAGTTGATTTTTCCATTTAATGTAGTAAAACAGGGTTCTGTTGCATTTGAAAACATTTTCCACAACTATAATCATGTGCCTCGTGAACACCAGGAAAGTCACTGTTCCCTAGATATACCAATAATTAAGTACCTCAGGTTTCCGCCATAGAGTTGTGGAACTTTAACAGTGTTTAATAAAGAGTGCTCAAAAGTGTTTAAAAACATTGTTAAGATTGTTTAAATAACAGTGTTCAGAGGGTTTAAATAACAGTGTTCAGAATGTTTAAATAAGTGTTCAGGGCGTCTAAATAACAGTGGTCAAAGTGTTTAAAAACCAGTGTTAGTTTAAGTTGGTTTAATATGTTTATTATGCACCACATACCCATCCTGTGAGCGGTAGTCAAAAGATTACAGAGGTACATAATTGGTCCAGGGAGTGGACTCCAAAGTTTTGATAGCTGAGAAAGTTACAGAAGTAATGACCTCACAATTTCTAAGGTAATGAACTCAATTTTCGAAGGTAATGAACTCCAGGTAGGTCGGGTCACAATCATGGCAAGTTACAAAGATACGTAATGGGTCCAGAGACTGGGCCCCCAAAGTTTTGATAGCTGAACTAGGTACAAAGGTAATGAACTCACAAGTTACAAAGGTAATGAATCCTGTAAGAATTGTTACTTACGTTTATACATTGCTACAATCATGAACAAATTAGAGAGTAATGAGCAATTCACACTTCCACACCCGGTCACAACTGTAATGAGTTATTGGTGCAAATATTGCTTGTTGAGTACACACACACACACACACACACACACACACACACACACCACACAAACACATACACACACACACAAACACAAACACACACACACACACACTCACACACACACACACACACACACGTGGCCAGGAGCTGATTATCGACCCCTGCAACCACAATTAGGTGAGTACACACACACACACAGAAGCTTGGACTCGACCCCTGCAACCTCAACTTGGTGAGTACACACACACACACACGCACACACACAAACACACACACCACAAACACAAACAAACACAAACACACACACACACACACACACACACACACACACACACACACACACACACACACACACACACACACACACACACGGAAGGAGCTAGGAAAAGAGACAAGGATGGAACCAGCAGAGGTCAGTCAGAGCAGAACAGAACAGCAAGGGCAAGCACACACACAACTATTCTCAGAACCATACAACCTATCACACCATCCCAACACACACTACAATCCTACCCACAGCCTCCACCCAACACCGAGCTATAGAATCCCACAGTATGCTACCAGGTCTTCCACCCTCACAGGCCCCCCAAACCACAGTGTTGGAAAGGAAACTGATGGTATGGTACACAAACGCTGATGGAATAACAAATAAGTGGGAGGAGTGGCATGAAAGAGTCAAAGAGCATCACCGGACATCATAGCTCTCACAGAAACCAAGCTTACAGGTATGATAACAGATACCATCTTTCCAACGGGATAACAAATCCTGAGGAAAGACAGAGGGAACAGGGGGGGTGGAGGAGTGGCATTGCTTATCAAAAATCGCTGGAATTTTGATGAGCTTGAGAGAGGAGACAGCGGAGAAGAAAGTGATTACATAGCGGGAACGCTTCACTCTGGAGGTCCCAAGGTGGTAATAGCAGTGATGTATAACCCACCACAAAACAGCAGGAGACCAAGGCAAGAGTACGACGAGAGCAATAGAGCGATGGTTGACACACTGGCTACAGTGGCCAGAAGAGCTCATGCATGCAGGGCAAAGCTCCTGATCATGGGTGACTTTAACCACAAGGAGATCGATTGGGAGAACTTGGACCCGCATGAGGGCCAAGATACATGGAGGGCTAAGATAATGGAGGTGGTACTGGAAAACTTCATGTACCAACACGTAAGGGACACTACAAGAGAGAGAGGAGAAGATGAACCAGCAAGCTGGACTTAGTATTCACCTTCAGTAGTGCAGATATCGAGCACATCACATATGAAAGACCCCTTGGGGCCAGTGACCATTTGGTTTAAGCTTCGAATACACAGTAGAGCTACAAGTGGAGGGAGAAGCAGGAAGGCCAGGACGAATGAAGCCAAACTACAAGAAAGGGGACTACACAGGAATGAGGAACTTCCTGAACGGGGTTCAGTGGGACAGAGAACTGGCAGGGAAGCCAGTTAATGAGATGATGGAATATGTAGCAACAAAATGCAAGGAGGCTGAGGAGAGGTTTGTATCCAAGGGTAACAGGAATAATGAAAAAGCCAGGATGAGCCCATGGTTTAACCAAAGGTGCAGGGAGGCAAAAACCAAGTGTGCTAGGGAATGGAAGAAATATAGAAGGCAAAGGACTCAGGAGAATAAGGAGAGCAGTCGTAGAGCCAGAAACGAATATGCACAGATAAGAAGGGAGGCCCAAAGACAATATGAAAATGACATAGCAGCGAAAGTAAAATCTGACCCGAAACTGTTGTACAGCCACATCAGGAGGAAAACAACAGTCAAGGCCCAGGTAATCAGGCTAAGGAAGGAAGGAGGAGAGACAACAAGAAATGACCGTGAAGTATGTGAGGAACTCAACAAGAGATTCAAAGAAGTATTCACAGAGGAGACAGAAGGGGCTCCAGAAAGACGGAGAGGTGGGGCACACCACCATGTGCTGGACACAGTGCACACAACCGAGGAAGAAGTGAAGAGGCTTCTGAGTGAGCTAGATACCTCAAAGGCAATGGGGCCAGATAACATCTCCATATGGGTATTGACAGAGGGAGCAGAGGCGCTATGAGTACCCCTAACAACAATATTCAATTCATCTATCGAAACAGCGAGATTGCCTGAGGCATGGAAGACAGCAAATGTAGTCCCAATCTTTAAAAAAGGAGACAGACATGAAGCATTAAACTACAGACCAGTGTCACTGACATGTATAGTATGCAAAATCATGGAGAAGATTATCAGGAGAAGAGTGGTGGAACACGTAGAAAGGAATGATCTCATCAACAGCAGCCAACATGGTTTCAGGGACGGGAAATCCTGTGTCACAAACCTCATAGAGTTCTATGACATGGTGACAGCAGTAAGACAAGAGAGAGAGAGGTGGGTTTGGATTGCATATTCTTGGACTGAAATGAAGGGGGTTTGACACAGTTCCACACAAGAGATTGATGAAAAAAATTGGAGGACCAAGCAGGGATAACAGGGAAGGCACTACAATGGATCAGGGAATACTTGTCAGGAAGACAGCAGCGAGTCATGGTACGTGGTGAGGTGTCAGAGTGGGCACCTGTGACCAGCGGGGTCCCACAGGGGTCAGTCCTAGGACCAGTGCCGTTTCTGGTATTTGTGAACGACATGACGGAAGGAATAGACTCTTGAGGTGTCCCCGTTTGCAGATGACGTGAGTTGATGAGAAGAATTCACTCGATCGAAGACCAGGCAGAACTACAAAGGGATCTGGACAGGCTGCAGACCTGGTCCAACAATTGGCTCCTGGAGTTCAATCCCACCAAGTGCAAAGTCATGAAGATTGGGGAAGGGCAAAGAAGACCGCAGACGGAGTACAGTCTAGGGGCCCAGAGACTACAAACCTCACTCAAGGAAAAAGATCTTGGGGTGAGTATAACACCAGGCACATCTCCTGAAGCGCATATCAACCAAATAACTGCTGCAGCATATGGGCGCCTAGCAAAAACCCCAGAACAGCATTCCGACATCTTAATAAGGAATCGTTCAGGACCCTGTACACCGTGTAACGTTAGGCCCATATTGGAGTATGCGGCACCAGTTTGGAACTCACACCTAGCCAAGCACGTAAAGAAACTAGAGAAAGTGCAAAGGTTTGCAACAAGGACTAGTCCCAGAGCTAAGAGGTATGTCCTACGAGGAGAGGTTAAGGGAAATCAAGCTGACGACACTGAGGAGGACAGGAGAGATAGGGGGGACATGATAACGACATACAAAATACTGAGAGGGGAAATTGACAAGGTGGACAAAGACAGGATGTTCCAGAGATTGGACACAGTAAACAAGGGGACACAGTTGGAAGTTGAAGACACAGATGAATCACAGGGATGTTAGGAAGTATTTCTTCAGCCACAGAGTAGTCAGTAAGTGGAATAGTTTGGGAAGCGATGTAGTGGAGGCAGGATCCATATTAGCTTTAAGCAGAGGTAGATAAAGCTCAAGGTTTTCAGGGAGAATGACCTAGTAGCGATCAGTGAAGAGGCGGGGCCAGGAGCTCGACTTGACCCCTGCAACCTCAACTAGGCGGTACAACTAAGTGAGTACACACACACACACACACACAAAACACACACACACACACAACACACACACATACACACACACGCACACACACACCACACACACACACACACACACACACAACACACACAAACACACACACACAAACACACAAACACACACATACACACACACACACACACACACACGTGGTAATGCTTTATTTACAGCTAGCAAAGTCAGGGTATTTCTCCAGAATGGTCTATAATGTACCACTGTGGATAAAATACTTTGCCATTTCTTGAACATTTCTGAGTGAGTTGTCTCTAAATTCATTTATTTTATCACACTCCAGTACATAATGACGCAGGGTGTGACAATAGCCCATCTGGCAAAGTTTGCATTTCGTTTGGTCTGCATTTGTTTTGGTGATTTAACCTGCCATAGATACTTGTAACCCAGCCGGAGCCGGGCGGTAGTTACATCCAAGAGTCTGCTTATTTTGTTGGATGCACCATAGACATGGGCTCCTCCTGCATGATAGAATCATGATAGATGGACTGACTGGTGTCAGTCTCCCTCAGTCTTAAGTCAATAAAATTCATTTGAAGTTCTTTTCGTATTATTGTTCTCAACTACCCACCTGACAAGCCAAAATTGTAATCTAATCCCTCTTTTAAAGCATACAGCTTAGCCAATTTATCAGGGTTTTATCATGGGATCTGAAGACCAATGTGAGATGAATCCACAGCATGTGCACTCTGGCTCCACTGTCCACAATCTTTTCCATACCTGTGTCTGGCTTCTGACACAAGCACGCCACAATTTATGCTTAATAAGTTTGGGGCATTTAGGATGAAAGAGAATCGTTACAATTAAAATGTCAAACTTAGTACATAGATGCATTTTTTTTCCAAAAATTTGCAAGCTCTGCTTCATGAGCTTTGTCATACCTCGTCTTAAATAATGTCTGGTTCTGCCTCCACTACGTCACTTGCTAGGCTGTTCCACGTCTGACGACTATGTGACTGAAGAAAAATTCTTCATAACATCCTGTGAGTGCGTCTGAATCTTCAGCTTCCAATTGGCCCATTGTTTCTGTGTACCTTCTATGGAGCATTCTGTCTGTCCACCTTATCTATATCCTCACGCAGTATCTTGCAGTGTCGTTATCATGTCTTCATAACCTTCTGTCCTCCAGTGTCGTCATTTCCGATTCCTCAACCTCTCATCGTGGACATTCCCATGAGCTCTGGAATAGCTTGTTGCAAACCCTTTTTGTACTTTCTCTTATTTTCTAAGACGTGCTTGACCATGTGTGGGGTTTCAAGTGGTGCTGCATACTCGAGTATGGGCCTGACGACACAGGTGGAAGTGTCTTGAACGATTCTTATTTAAGGTATCGGAACGTTTTTCGCGGTTTGCCGGCGGACCATATGCTGCAGCAGTTTTATCTGGTTGATGTGTGCTCCAGGGAGACGTTGTCTCGGTGTTATGGTCACCCAAGATCTTTCTCCTTGATAGAGGTTTCCCGTCTTTGTCCCACTAGCCTTTGCTCTGTCTGCGGTCTTCTTTCGCCCTTCCCCAATCTTCATGACATTGCATTTGGCATCGGCTGAATTCAAGTGAAGCCAGTTTCTGGACACTTGTCCATTCTATCCAGGTCTCTTTGGAGTCCTGCCTGATCCTCATCTTGATTTAATTCTTCTCTTCAACTTCACATTATCTGAGTAATAGGAGACACTTCTGAGTCTAAACCTTCCTTCATGCCATTACACATATATCAAAACAATAGCACTGGTCCTTGAAATAACCCTGTGGGACCCCGCCTCGTCCCAGGCGCCAACTGTGTTACCTCTTCTCGTACCATTGACTCGTGTTTCCTCCATTGTAGGTGTTTTCTGATTTCCATTGCTGTGCCGCCCCTGTTACATTGCGCCTGAATTCTCCAGCTTGTGCACTAATCTTTTTGAGGGAACTGTGTCGAATGCACTTCCGCAGTCCAGGAAAATGCAATCCCCCACCCCTCTCTCTGTGTCTTACTCCTGTTACCTTGTCATAAAACTCTAGAATGTTTTGTGACACACGGATTTTTGCCTTCCATGGAATCCGGCTGGTTGCCATTTATTATTCTTGTTCCGTTCCAGGTGCTATACCTGGAACGGAACATGACCGTATATCTGGCTTATTACCGTTCTACCTTAGTAACAAACGTTACTAAGGATGACGGTAATAGCCAGGACTGTGGGGACTGTTGATGATGTTTCATGATGTTTACTGATGTTCATTGATGTTCTGGATGTTCACTGATTGTACACTGATGTTCAGTGATGTTCTCTGATGTTCAAATGATGTTCCACTGCAGCATCCACCTGCAAACCCATAGGTATCTCATCCTTTGTATTTCCATTTTTCTTCAATTTCGTGTTAATATTATTATATTATTATTATTATTATTATCTATTATTATATTATTATTTTTATTTACATACCTACACACATATACATTCCACAACTGTGTTTTGTCGACAAGTGCATTTCACATCTAGTAACCAAGTAACTGCTATACGCACACACATTACCATACCCATCACCACAAACCCATGCACACCCATGCACACACCCATATACACACACACTCAAATGAGTCAAAGGATGTTAGAAGTATTTCTTCACAGTCATAGAGTAGTCAGAAAGTGACGTCGTAGAAGTATGGCTGGGAACCACTACATAGTTTTAAGACGAGGTTTGATAAAGCTCATGGAGCAGAGAGAGAGAGGACCCAGTAGCATACCGAGTGAAGAGGCGTCCGGCCAGGAGCTAAGGATCGACCCCCTGTAACCACAAATAGGTGAGTCAGATAGGAGTACACACACCCATTCACACACACACTTCACACACTTACACAACCATGCCCACTCATGCACCACATCCTTACAAATACACACATACACTGCAAACTATCCACTTTATGGAGAAAGATCTTGGGTAAGTTTTACACCGAGCACTCTCCGGAGCACACTTCAACCAGATAACTGTTGCCGCATATGGGCGCCGGCAAACTCCTGAAAATGCGGTTCGATACCTTGTAAGGAAAATCGATCAAGGACATTGTTCATTGTTACGTCAGCCCATACTGAGTATGACGCACCAGTTTGGAAACCCCACACCGGGTCAAGGCACATCAAGAAATAGAGAAAGTGCTGAGGTTTGCAACTAGGTTGTTCAGAGCTCAGGGGAATGTCCATACGAAGAAAGTTTGAGGGAAATCGACTGACGACACTGGAAAGACAGGAGGGGTAGGGGGAGGACATGATAACGACATACAAAAATACTGCGTGGAAATACGTAGGGTGGACAGAGACAGAATGCTTCTAGAGTGGGGACACAGAAACAAGGGGTCACAATTTGGAAGTTGAAGATTCAGACGAGTCACAGGGTTGTTAGGATGTACTTTCTTCAGTCATAGAGTTGTCTGGAAGTGGAATCGTCTAGCAAGTGACATGTGTGGGTGGCAGGATCCATACATAGCTTTAAGACGAGGTATGACAAGCTCAGGGGGCAGAGAGATAAGGGACCTAGTAGCAATCAGTAAGACGGCGGTGGCAGGAGCTGAGTCTTGGCCCTTGCAACCACTGACAATTAGGTTGAGTACAACTTATACAATTAGTTGAGTACACCCCTACACAAACAACCCATATACACACACACACACACCCGTACACCCAAAATAAAACCTTAGCAAAAAATCGTTCAAGTCTCTGTACACCGTGTATGTCATGGCCAGAATGGGTGTATGCAGCAAGCAGCAGTTCGGAACCCACCTAGTCAAGCTTGTAAGGAAATTAGAGAAAGTGAAAGGTTTGCAACAGGATAGTCCGGAGATAAGGGATTGTCTACGAGTAGAAGGACAGGAAAGATGGAGGGGACCATAATAACTACTAAATTATTACTGAGAGGAATTGACAAAGTGGATAGGGTCAGAATGTTTCTGGGAATTGGAAACACAGCAACAAGAAATTAAAGACTCAGATGCAGTAACAGGGGTGGTAGATATTTTCTTCAGGCCAAATAATTGTCAGGAGTGAAAATAATCTGGAGAGTGGTGTAGTGAAGGTAGGATCTAACATTGCTCAAAGAAGAGGTACGATAAGTCATGGAGCAGGGAAGTGAACAGTGTAGAGGGATGGGCCAGGAGCTGTGAAATCGAGCCCGGAACCACAAACTTTTGTGCACACACACACACACACACACACACACACACACACACACACACACAAAACACACACCACTCACACACCACTACACTTTGTTGCGTCGCTATATACAATTAGGGCCTAGTTTACATCGACAATTGTGCCTAGAACAAAAAATGGTAACTAACACACACACACACATACACTGATCTCCCTTGTTTGCGAAACAGGATTATGAGAACCACTCCTTGGGATCCCCTCAATTGTCGAACAGTCCTCCACTCAGAGTAAAGACTAACCTCCCTCGCTCCCCAGCCGTCTGGAGTTCACAAACACTGGCCAAATGTTTGCTACAAATATTACGTTGGCAAGTTACCAGCAACTAATTCTACAAGATCCTGCCTCTGTAATAACATAACATAACGGGGTCAAGATACTTGACTATTGCGCGGAAAGCTGTACACAGATCAACTTCCTCCCACCCAGATGAATATACTCTCCACATACATGACTATACTCTTCACTTACATGACCGTTACTCCTCCCCAGATGACTATACTCTCCACCAGAGATGACCCACTATACTCCTCACCCAGCGGACTATACTCCTCCACCCAGATGACTATACTCCTCCACCCAGATGACTATAATCTCACCCAGATGACTATACTCCTCCACCTAGATGCTACACTTTCTCCACCCTGATGGGTAACTCTCCTCCACTCTGATGGCAATACTTCACCCTGGATGGCTATGGGCTATACTTCTCACCTAGACAACAACGTGTATATGTTCATTGCCCATTTTAAGACTTTTTTGTGAATAAACACATTTGCAGACAGGAGTAATAAAAAGTCATGCAGAATCAAACTGTCCAGTATGGAAGGAAGCAGACTACATGGCGTACTTCACAGATGGATCACTTGATCAGGAAGCTGAATGGGCAGCCGCACTAATGTTACCTTGACAGAACCAATGAATGGAGACTTATGATACTCCTTAGTTGATTTTGACTAGAGAGTTGGTGGCTATCATACTAACACATTGCATTTGACCATTGCTAACATCAAGTCAGTTTATTCCATTTTTATACAGATGACTGATCCTATTCTCTGCCACTCCAATAATCTTCCTAGGCTGCAAATCAGCATTAGATATTTTGTCGTCAAGAACCTCAAGATCGCAAAAATACCTTCACCTCGGTAGAGGCGAGAGATAAATCAAAAATACCCCGAACATGGCCCCAGTATTGGGAGTGGCAACTCTCTTTACAGCTGAATGTAAGCAAACATTCATACTGTAACCAGACTACACTTAGAAACTGGCTTAAAAAAGACGGGAGCAACGCAGGACATATTCTATTAGAAAACGTTTCTATCCTGAGACTTTAAACCTTTTATTCATACAGATTAAAATGGACAGTATATATAGACGGAGAGTGGGTGTGTGAGTGGGACATAATGACCTGAAAAATGACATTTGAGATGAGGACACGTAGACAATGAGGTATGAGATTCCTGTGTTGTTGGTGGTACTTTACAGGTTTATTATTACGTACGCTAATTGTTTTTGAAAATTTTGCAGTTTACAGTTATTATGTTTACAGTGTCTGTCACAGTGATTAATGAAGCTTCTTCGTCACCGACACTCACTCTCCGCCTGATATTTTGTCATTTTACTCTCTAATATGTTAGAAGGGCCGGAACGTTTTCTAATAAATATGTTCGGTTGTTTGCTACGTGTCTTTTCAAATCATTTACCAAGGTTTTTTACCACACTTTAGAACTATGATCTTTGTCAGGACACTGTTACTGGTAACGATGGGGTATGTATTTTCCTGTGTAGGACCTTGAATTAAAGTTCGTCCACGAGCTTATTCTTTATTGGCCTTCACAACTGGTACCTGTCGGTATTAGTCATCAGTATATAACGTATGATACAATATGTAGAGAGAGAGAGAGAGAGAGAGAAGAGAGAGAGAGGAGGGAAGAAGAAGATGAGAGAGGAGAGAGAGAGAGGCATTTAGATATCAGAAGCTTATTGCTGACCACACATTTCTTTTTAAGGTGTAGTAAATGATCAGGGTTTGTTTGATTTTTTGTAGTAAAATGGTTTGGGTAAGTACACTTTCCGGCGTGTGAAACAAAACAGATAGCAATCGGGTACTTGTCTGTTAAACAGCACATGTCCTGCAGCCTCTCCTGGAGTCCACTTCGGGGTTGCCGTTCCAGATTCCACAGTGGGCTGTTGACTACAAGTGAATTAGAAACAATTTGCCCCAAAGGAGACGTATATCCGCATTTCACTATCATCTGAAATGCGTTGTGGGTATTCACTTTGATTTGGCATATAAGCCCTCAAATTACGACCTCGAATTACGGCTAGCCCTATCACCTTGTGTCTTCGCAAGGACTGCTGTTCGTCTTGGCTGATACAATTGAGAGTAAGCCTTACCTTGCTCGTTTGTAACGTTGAGCTTATGGCGTTAGGGCAGCGCCATTAATGCAGTTTTCGTGACATGACTGAAGGCTTGAGTGTCTCAGGCAATGTTGCACTAATGTTCGCAGTATGTGGGGAATGTCGTTGCTATTACTGCATATACTCGGTTGCACTTCGTCATCAGTACCATAATTTGTTCATAGTTTCTTTGGAATTATCCACAGCAGGAGAACGGGAGACACAATAAACACCACGTGATTACTTCTACTGTGAAATTTCCTGCTCATATAATGGAACTAGTGTAACTTTCCTAGATTCCTGAGTTGTCAGAGGGAACAAGTGTCAATACACACTAGTCAACTATGTCCTTTGTATTTTAACGGATAAGAAGGCAACGTCCACGTGTCACACAGTTAATCAGTTCTGCCCTCGTCGCCTATAGTTGATCTCTGGCATGTTACAGTTAAAAGCCAGTCTCCAAAGGAGTTTCCGTAATTGCAATGCTGTTAAATTGGTCTTACCACTCATGTTCATAATATGCACAGCTTTCCTCCCAGAGCACTCCGCCCAAGTACATAGAAGAATAACAGGTCATTCTTCCTCAGTTTTGATATAACCACATTTTGTAAAAGTGGCACAGTCTGATTCATCTTGGCAGGCCTCAGTCAGGGTCGGATCACCAACTCACGCTGGATGGGGAAGATTCGTCCGGTAGTTCTCAGGTCAGGCCAGAGGTGACTAGCTGTGCGGAACTCAGGTTATTCGGAGTACAAGCGGAAAGCAGCAAAACACGTCTCTACACTACACGTTGATAGAGAGCGAACGGTTGGTGTTAATGCAAGGAAGAGGGGTCGATCTGATGAGGGGCAGCAGAGGCAATCAAACGAGAACGCTATTTCAGTGGTACACTACGTATTTCCGAGTCACAACTCTCTCAGCCAGTGTCATGATGTGTTTTATAACTAAACTCTAGGAGGTTTTCTCCTGTTTAATCGAGAACACTGTAATGGGATTTTGATGAGACTCAATTGTCTCCTTTTAAGAGGACACATGCATCCCATGGCTCTAATACTATTAAATTCAGTTTAATTTTTATTATTTGTTTAAAGTTTTAGAAAAAAAAATTAGTAGTATCTGTTAAACGCCCTAAAAAAACAGGTGTGTTGAAAGGTTTACTTTCTTAGTTGTTCTGAAGACTTATTGATTACCCAAACAACCTTTTTTTTTGCATAATTCGCAAATTTTATGTCGTAAATTTATGTCGAAAGTTGTAACTGACTAGAAGAGCACATTCTCCAGCTAGATCTAAATTATATTACCCACATTGTTAACTGTGCAAGTTGGTAGGTAAGTAAAGAGCCCAAAGTCCAGCTGACCAGACTCACTCTAAGATTCACAGAGATAAAGTTGGAAGACAATAAGTAGAAGGACATTCACTTGGTCTTAAAGAAAAATTCAACTGTCACAAAGCAAATGTGTACTTCCATGGAACAAAATTCTTATTGTATAAATTGCATCCAAAAAGGCACACTACATTGACTGGAACAATAACTATAGGACCGAAACTCTGTCGTCAACTTCTTTCTATGTGCGGGTTATTTGTGCATGCTATTAAAAAATTTGAAGCTGCAATATGAGGCGTTATCCAGATTAAATTTCATTTTAACCATTTTTTTTCTTTTCGTTTTACAAGGTAGTCAGCGATTTAGTGCAGGAATCATCCTTCTCATCAGCAGCATCAGTTTAAAGTTGTGAAGGTGATCACAAGAAAACATACTCACATTGTTGATGGGGAAATCATTTTCACAATCTGTTTACATAATGAGTCAATAAACAAGATCCTTTCCATCTCGAGAAAAACATCAGCGCTAAGATTTGAAGGTGATCAAAGAGACGACCTTCAGTTACAAGCAGGAATTGTCTTTGCGTTCGAATGTTTCTTACTTTGCTCATTACTGGCCAATATTTGTACCGGTAGGCTAAACATTAAGACTATCATCCTCATAATATCGATACCATTCAGATGAGGGCATAATGAAAAGTTTTAAACCCGTCGGAAGAAGCTTTCTCCTATACACAATTAACCCGCACCTAGATGAGAGGACTTACGACGACGTTTGTCGGTCGTTTCTTGTCTCCCTCTGTGGGCACCCTAGTCCTTGCAGTGGTCCCCTTTCTTTGTTTTAGACATGGCTCTCCTACCTTAAATCTCCCCATTTTTTCATCCTTCTTCTCCGCATTATACTACCATTCTTCCAATACTCCTACTACTACTACCACTTTACTACTACTACCACTACTTTACTTACCACGACCTCTCCTGTCTTATTATACCAGTTCCTGTTTTTACTTATCACTTTGTGTGACTTTGTAAAAATGGTCCAAGGTCGGACCGAAACGTCGTCGTAAGCTCCTCTCTTTATGTGCGGGCTATTTGTGTATCGTTCCACGTCACGATATTTTTTTTTTGTTATTGTTAAGCTTTCTTCAAGTTGGCATATAGAGATCATTAACTGGGAATTGGTCTTTACAAAATTTACCCCAGTGGGTACCTGCATGTAATGACTACTTGTCAGTGGGTACTGCAGTGTTAAACAATACTTGCAGATGTGTACCTGCCTGAACCAATACTTGCAGGGGATTACCTGCATGTACTAATCTTGCAGTGGTTACTGCATGTAACAATACTTGCAGTGTTTTCCTGCATGCAACAAATACTTTATAGTGGGTACCTGCATGCACTAATACTTGCGAAGGACCTGCATGTAACAATACTTGCAGTGGGTACCTGCATGTAACATACATGCAGTGGGTACCTGCATGTGTAACAATACTTGACAGTGGGTACTGGCATGTAACAAATAACTTGCAGTGTGTACCTGCATGAACAATACTTGCAGTGGTACCTATGAATGTACTAATTCTTGGCAGTGGGGTACCTGCATTGTAACAATTCTTGAGTGTGTACCCTGCATGTAACCAATACTGCAGTGGGGTACTGCATGTAACAATACTTTGCAGTGTGTCCTGCATGTAACAATACTTGTAGGTGGTTACCTGGCATGTACTATTACTTGCAGTGGGTACCTGCAGGTAAACAATACTTGCAGTGTGTACCTGCATGTAACAATACTTGCAGTGGGTACTGCATGTAACAATACTCTGCAAGTGTGTAACCAGCATGAAACAATACTTGCAGTGGGTACCTGCATGTGTCTAAATACTTGGCAGTGGGTACCTGCATGTAACAATACTTGAGTGGGTACCAGCATGTAACAATACTTGCAGTGGGTACCTGAATTGTAACAATACTTGCAGCTGGTACTTGCATGTACTAATACGTGCAGTGGTTACCTGCATGTAACAATGTACTTGCAGTGTGTACCTGCATGTTACAATACTTGCAGTTGGGGTTCCTTCATGTAACAATACTTGCAGTGGGTACCTGCATGTAAACAATACTAGAGAGGGGTACCTGCATTGTAACAATTACTTGCAGTGGGTACCTGCATGTAACAATACTTGCAGTGGTACCTGCATGTAACAATACTTGCAAGTTGGTACCTGCATGTATGCAATACTTGCAGGGGGGTACCTGCATTTGTAAACAATACTTGCAGTGGGTACCTGCATGTAACATTACTTGCAGTTGGTACCTGCATGTAACAATACTTGCAGTGTGTCCTGCATAGTATCAATACTTGCAGCTGGTACTGCATGTAACAATACTTGGGCAGATGGTACCTGCATGTAAAATACATGCAGGGGGTACCTGCATGTAACATTACTTGCAGGGGGTGCGGTACCTGCTGTAACAAATACTTGCAGTGTGTACTGCATGTAACAATACTTGCACTGGTACCTGCATGTAACTTACTTGCAGCTGGTACCTGCCATGTACAAATACTTGCGTGGGTAACTGAATTGTAACCAATACCGGCAGTGTTGTACCTGCATGTAACATTACTTGTAGTGAGGTACCTGCATGTACTAATACTTGCAAGTGGGTACCTGCATGTAACAATACTTGCAGGGTGTACCTGCATGTAAATTACTTGCAGTGGGTACCTGCATGTAACAATACTTGCAGTGTATGTACCTGCATGTAACACAATACTTGCTGTGGGTACCTGGCATGTACTAATACGTGCAGTGGGGTACTAGCATGTAACAATACTTGCAGTGTGTGGTACCTGCATTGTAACAATACTTTGCAGTGTGGTACCTGCATGTAACAATACTTGTGCAGATGTGTAACTGATGTACTATACTTTGCAGTGGGTACCTGCATGTAACAATACTTGCAGTGTGTACCTGCATGTAAACAATACTTGCAGTGAAGGTTACCTGCATGTGTAACAATACTTTGCAGTGGAAGGTACCTGCATGTAACCAATACTTGCAGTGGGTACCTGCCATGTAACCAATACTTGCAGTGGGTACCTGCAGACAATATTGCAGTGGGTCCTGCATGTAACAATTCTTGCTCAGTTGGTACCTGCATGTAGCAATACTTGCATGGTGTACCTGCTGTAACAATACTATGCAGTGGGTACTTGCATGTAACAAATACTTGCAGTTGGCTTAACCTGATGTACAATACTTGCTCAGTGTGTACCTGCATGTAACAATACTTGCAGCTGGTACCTGCATTTGTGTAACAATACTTGCAGCTGTACTGCGTTTTTGTAACAAATACTGCAAGGGGGTACATGCATGTGTAACAATAATTGCAGGGGTTAACTGCATGGAACAATACTTGCAGTGTGTACCTGCATGTAACAATACTTGCAGTGGTAACCTGCAGTAACAATACTTGCAGCTGGTACCTGCATGTAACAATACTTGCAGTGGGGTACCTGCATGTAACAATATTTGAAGCTTGGTACCTGCATGTAACAATACTTGCAGTGGGGTAACGCATGTAACAATACTTGCAGTGGGTACCTGCATGTAACAAATACTTGCAGTGGGGTCCCTGCATGTAACAATACTTGCAGTGGGTACCTGCATGTAACAATATTGCAGTGTGTACCTGCATGTAACAATTACTTGCGGGGTGTTACCTGCATGTAACACTACTTGCAGAGGGTACCTGCATGTAACATACTTGCAGTGGGTACCTGCATGGAACAATACTTGCAGTGGGGACCTGCATGTAACTATACTTGCAGTGGGTACCTGCATGAAACAATACTTGAAGTGGGGTACCGCATGTAACACTATTGCAGGGGTTCCTGCAGGTGTCAACATTATTTGCAGTGGGTACCTGCATGTAACAATACTTGCAGTTGGTACTGCATGTAACAATACTTGCAGTGGGGTACCTGAATGTACACAATACTTGCAGGGTGTAACTTCATGTACAATACTGGCAGAGGGTACCTGCAGGTACAATACTTGGCAAGTGGGTACTCAGCATGTAACAATTCTATGAGTGGGTGGTACCTGCATGTAACAGGACTTGCAGTTGTGTACCTGCATGTATCAATACTTGCAGTTGGTTACCTGCATGTAAAATTACTTGCAGTGGGTACCTGCAGTAACACTACTTGCAGTCGGGTACCTGCATGTGTAATGCATCAACATTACAGCACAACTAGACTGAAAATTTGAAGCCAATTGGCTGATGTTTTCAGATTTATAACTAAATCTTTCTAGGGAAGAAAAAATGGATCGACTCAGACAACCTCTGTCAGGGTACACATTCACGATACCACCCACATGTCAGGTTACACTTCACGATACCAACCACTGTCAGGTACACCTTCACGATACCAACCACTGTCAGGTACACCTTCACGATTTACAACACGTCAGGTACACCCTTCCGATACCAACCACTGTCAGGTACACCTTCCACGATTTCCAAACCACTGGTAGGGACACCTTACGATACCAACCACTGTCAGGTACACCTTCACGCATACCAACCACTGTCAGGGTACACCTTCCGATACAACCACTGTCAGGTAACACCTTCACGTACCAACCACTGTCAGGTCCCTTCACGATACCAAACCATGGTCAGGTTTCACCTGCAGATACCAACCACTGTCATGTACACCTTCACGATACCAACACTGTCAGGTACTTATCTCTTCCGATACCAACCACTGTCAGGTGCTACCTTCTCGGTTCCAACCTCTGTCAGTACACCTTCACGATACCAACCACTGTCGGTACACCTTCACGATACAACCACGGTCAGGGGCACCTTCACGATACCAACCACTGTCAGTCACCTACCTTCCACGTACCAACACTGTCAGGTACACCTTCACGATTCAACCACTGTCAGGTACACCTTCACGATACCCAACCACTGTCAGGTACACCTTCATCGAACACAACCAATGTACCAGGTACACCGTCACGATACAAACACTGCAGGTACACCTTCACGATACAACCATGTCAGGTGCCACTTCACGTTTCCAACCCCACTGTCAGGTACACTTCCGATACAACCACTGTCAGGTACACCTTCACGATACCACCCAACTGTCAGGTGCACCTTCTCGATACCACACCTCTGTCAGGTACACCTTCACGATACCAAACACTGTCAGGTACACCGTCACGATACCAACCCAATGTCAGGTACACTTCACGATACCAACAGACACTGTCAGGTACACCTTCACGATACCAACACTGTAGGTACACTTCACGATACCAACCACTGTCAGGTACACCTTTCACGATACAACCACTGTCAGGTACACTTCACGGATACAACCCACTTTTCAGGTTCACCTTCACGATACCAACCACTGTCGGTTACACCTTCACGATACCAACCACTGTCAGGATTACACCTTCACGATACCCAACCACGGTCAGGTAATTTCACGATACCAAATTTAATAATTATATAATCATACCATCGTCATCGATATTATAAAACATTTCCACTATGGTTGTGTTTTTTCATTCGAGTGTTAAGACACTGTTAAACAATTTTTAATTCAATGGACAGGGAGATATTCTTTTTTTTTTACAAGTATATACTCTGACCAAGACTGTCTATGATGCAGAAAAGTTGGACACAAACTAGTTTGAAGCACAATGAAAGAACACACTATTGATCTCCATATTGCACATGTGAGTCTCATTTGAATACGACATCCAGGTTTGGTCTCCAAATTACGTAAAAGACACAGGTTTACTGGACGTTACGGTACAGAGAAAAATCCTATCCAAACTCTGCCATCACTCAGAAGCAAAAAATAAAAAAAAATCGAATCATTCAGCCTTTTATTCTTTTAAAAAAATGGAGACTGAGAGGGGTGAGATCTCATTAAAACTTTTAAGATATTTGGAAAGTTTAAGCTCTTTCTTATGAAAGGAAAAATATTATTGTTGCGTTTTCAACCTCTTACAAATGTCAGCAAATTTTTTCTTCTTTAACAATTATCAAGAAACTATGACAGAATTCGTCTCCTTCAGTGATGCTGAAATTGTGTGTGTTTATCCGTGTTTGTTTATCTAATGTTCGACCCAGAATTAATTATTTATGTACCAAACAACAACCCAAGTTCACAGTGGAAAATCAAATTTTAATTATCCAATTTTTTCTTCATAAATCATTTTATTTGTTCCTTTGACATTTATGTCTTGATTTATCCTTATGTCTTTCAACATTGTTCAAAATAATACAGGTTAAATTATTGCAGTAGTTATTAATCTGTTTTCGTTCTGCTTTCAGTGTTATATATGATATTTGTTTTTATGTTTATTTTCTTTTGTTTACAGATCGAGTTTATTTTTTTGAGTGCATTATAAACCATTGAACGAAGTTTCTTAAACAAGCAGGTTGCTTTCCAGTTATTTTATTTTTACATTGTCAACAAACTGAGAAAGCTAAGTATAGTGAGGTGTGGCATATTCATGTTGAGGTCATAGTTTAGGTAATGTCATGTCTAGTGAGGTAGTGGTCATTAGTTAGATATGGTTCATGTTTCCAGGTCTCCATCGTGGGTTCACGGTGTCAAACAGTGGGTTTTCGGTGCTTTCCTTAGGTTCCGTTGTCTACAGATGTCTATCTGTGTCCCTCAGTGCTTTTCCCAGGTGTGGTCATTTACAGTGATGTGTGGTCTAGGGCAGTGATGTGTGCTCGTTGTGAGGTGTGGTTGTAGTGAGGTGTGGTTGTAGTGAGGCTGTGGTCATAGTTGAGGTGTGGTTGTGAGTGAGTTTTGGCTTTAGTGATGTGTGGTTATAGTTAGGTGAAGTCATAGTAAGGTTGTGGTCATAGGTCAGGTGTTGGTCATAGTCAGGTGTGGTTTATGCTTCCAGGTCTCCATCCGTTGGTCCCCGGGTTGTCAGCCTTTTCAACACTTCCCTCTCCGGTTGTTTTGGTACTTTCCCTAGATTCCGTGTGTCCAGAAGTCCATTCTGTGTCCCCCTCTGAGGAATTCCCTCACCCCCCCCCCCCCCCCCCCCCCCCCCCCTTTCCCTGGTGGGTAAGTGGCGGGGTTTGTTGGCTGGGTGGTGCGGGTGTTTGTGTGTGTTCTCTATGATTAGTGGGTTGCAGGGGTCGAGACTCCAGCTCATGGCACCGCCTCTTCACAGATCGCTTACTAGCTCCCTCTTTCTCCTTGCTCCATGAGATTTCTTAATACTCGTCTTAATGTTTGTATGGTTCCTGCCTCCACTACATCAGTATTTCCTCTGTCGTGGACAACTCAGTGACTGTTGATATACGTACCTAACAGACCTTTGATTCATCCGAGTCGGATACTTCTATTGTGACCCAACTTATTTATGGGTCCCTCTCGGTAACTGCCTGTCTCTGTCAACGGGTTCTATTCCCACGAAATGTATGTGGAATGTCGTAAGCTGTACTCCCTAAACATACTGTTCTCCAGGGGTGGTAATGCCGATTTCATTGTTGCATACCTTTTGCACTTTCTATAATTTCTTGACGTGGCTTGACCAGATGTCACACTGGTGCACTATATCGTTGTGCTGCATACTCCAGTATGGGCACTGACTAGGCATCGGAATGTTATTGCTCAGGTTTGCACTGGCGGACCTTATGCTGACACAATGAGACCGGGTTGGTGTGGGCTGCACGGAGACGTGCATGCAGGTGGGATACTCACCACTCATATTTGGGACGGGAGCGTGGTGTTCCAGTTTGTGGACCCTAGTCATGTACTCTCGATGGCGGTCATCTTTGCAATGTCCACACAGTGACTTTCTTGACTGGTGGCCACTTTGGCGGGGGGTATCTATCGAGAAGATAGGGTGGACAACGTGTCCAATCGTGTCACCAGGTATCTTTGAAGTCCATACTGAAGCAGCTTCCGATTGAATGTAATGGTTTTTTATTGGCATCTTCATTGCGATAATGGACTCGTCCGTCATCGTGCCAAGTCTCGTATACTGAACTAGTCTCGGCTCCGTAGGGACTGATCAAATGTGGGTACACAGCGCTTCATTGAAGCACACCTCTGGGCTAACGTAGCTCGTACCTTATAACTCGTTGTTGCTCACTGTATGGGATGCTCCTGATCATCTGCAGTGCCGTCCTGTTAGCCGTCCAGTTCACCAGCGTTCTGACTGAAGATTTGTGCACGGTGATACTGTGGTAAAAGGCCTTACTTGCTAGCACTAGTTAAAGGGTAATCAACCCTTGCCCTCTGTACGCGTCGTGTCTGTACTTTGTTAAGTGGGCTCTTTGTTACGCCAGAAGGTGTGGTGACACAGGATTATGCCTTCATGTAGCAATACAGGTGGTCGTTGATAATCGTCGTTCCTGTTCCAGGTTTGCCATAACACAGTCCTCTGATAATCGTCTCCGAGATACTGAGCCTTATCTCAACAAGTCAGAGCCATGTGGTCTAAAGGTGTTGCGCCGCGTTCGATACTCCTTTCTTAAACATGGGGACTCTATTGTAAGCCGACTTCCAAGACCGCAGACAGTAGTCCGTAACAAGGTTGAGTTGACACTTGATGGTTACTGGAATGAAAGCGTCATCGTGCTCCACTCATCTAAAGTACCACGTAGAGATATCACGGGCCCACCGACTTTGAGGTATCAAGGCTCCTTAGCTGCAGTACTATACCGCCTCCTCATTTGAGTGTCGTTAATCCAACCTCTTGGATGCGGTTTCACCCTTTGGTGACTCCCTGGTTAGGTAGGACCGCTGCGTTCCTACCATGGTTTTACAGTAAACAAGCTTACGGGAAACAGCGTGTTGAGCGCTACAATACAAGCGTGTTCGTTTCTTATGTGAGCCTCCCCAACGTTTGACTATGCCTAATGTGGCCTTTATCACAGCAGTTTTGGCGGTTCTTGGACTTTACTTTCGACTCTTATTCTGTTTTGTATCTGTTCGATGGGCCGGCCCGCCGACATCTGTGTGTGGGTGTGTGTGTTGGTGTGTGAGTGTGTAGTTGTGTGTGTGTGGTAGTGTGTACTCACCTATGTTTTAAGTACTCACCTATTAGAGGGTGCGGCGGTCGCGTCCGTGCGCCTAGACCGCCTCATCATTGGATTCGAGTGTGTGAGTGAGTTGAGTGCTGTGTGTGAGTTGGTGAATTGTGTAGAGTGGGAGTGATTGTGTATGGAGTTGTGAGTGTGTTTGTGTGTTACCTGAAATGTGTTCGCAGTGGACTGTGACGCAGTCCTGCCCAGCCATCTTCACTGATCGATACTAGGGTCCTATCTCTGCTTCATGAGCTTTGTCATACCTCGTCTTAAATAATGTCTGGTTCTGCCTCCACTACGTCACTTGCTAGGCTGTTCCACGTCTGACGACTATGTGACTGAAGAAAAATTCTTCATAACATCCTGTGAGTGCGTCTGAATCTTCAGCTTCCAATTGGCCCATTGTTTCTGTGTACCTTCTATGGAGCATTCTGTCTGTCCACCTTATCTATATCCTCACGCAGTATCTTGCAGTGTCGTTATCATGTCTTCATAACCTTCTGTCCTCCAGTGTCGTCATTTCCGATTCCTCAACCTCTCATCGTGGACATTCCCATGAGCTCTGGAATAGCTTGTTGCAAACCCTTTTTGTACTTTCTCTTATTTTCTAAGACGTGCTTGACCATGTGTGGGGTTTCAAGTGGTGCTGCATACTCGAGTATGGGCCTGACGACACAGGTGGAAGTGTCTTGAACGATTCTTATTTAAGGTATCGGAACGTTTTTCGCGGTTTGCCGGCGGACCATATGCTGCAGCAGTTTTATCTGGTTGATGTGTGCTCCAGGGAGACGTTGTCTCGGTGTTATGGTCACCCAAGATCTTTCTCCTTGATAGAGGTTTCCCGTCTTTGTCCCACTAGCCTTTGCTCTGTCTGCGGTCTTCTTTCGCCCTTCCCCAATCTTCATGACATTGCATTTGGCATCGGCTGAATTCAAGTGAAGCCAGTTTCTGGACACTTGTCCATTCTATCCAGGTCTCTTTGGAGTCCTGCCTGATCCTCATCTTGATTTAATTCTTCTCTTCAACTTCACATTATCTGAGTAATAGGAGACACTTCTGAGTCTAAACCTTCCTTCATGCCATTACACATATATCAAAACAATAGCACTGGTCCTTGAAATAACCCTGTGGGACCCCGCCTCGTCCCAGGCGCCAACTGTGTTACCTCTTCTCGTACCATTGACTCGTGTTTCCTCCATTGTAGGTGTTTTCTGATTTCCATTGCTGTGCCGCCCCTGTTACATTGCGCCTGAATTCTCCAGCTTGTGCACTAATCTTTTTGAGGGAACTGTGTCGAATGCACTTCCGCAGTCCAGGAAAATGCAATCCCCCACCCCTCTCTCTGTGTCTTACTCCTGTTACCTTGTCATAAAACTCTAGAATGTTTTGTGACACACGGATTTTTGCCTTCCATGGAATCCGGCTGGTTGCCATTTATTATTCTTGTTCCGTTCCAGGTGCTATACCTGGAACGGAACATGACCGTATATCTGGCTTATTACCGTTCTACCTTAGTAACAAACGTTACTAAGGATGACGGTAATAGCCAGGACTGTGGGGACTGTTGATGATGTTTCATGATGTTTACTGATGTTCATTGATGTTCTGGATGTTCACTGATTGTACACTGATGTTCAGTGATGTTCTCTGATGTTCAAATGATGTTCCACTGCAGCATCCACCTGCAAACCCATAGGTATCTCATCCTTTGTATTTCCATTTTTCTTCAATTTCGTGTTAATATTATTATATTATTATTATTATTATTATCTATTATTATATTATTATTTTTATTTACATACCTACACACATATACATTCCACAACTGTGTTTTGTCGACAAGTGCATTTCACATCTAGTAACCAAGTAACTGCTATACGCACACACATTACCATACCCATCACCACAAACCCATGCACACCCATGCACACACCCATATACACACACACTCAAATGAGTCAAAGGATGTTAGAAGTATTTCTTCACAGTCATAGAGTAGTCAGAAAGTGACGTCGTAGAAGTATGGCTGGGAACCACTACATAGTTTTAAGACGAGGTTTGATAAAGCTCATGGAGCAGAGAGAGAGAGGACCCAGTAGCATACCGAGTGAAGAGGCGTCCGGCCAGGAGCTAAGGATCGACCCCCTGTAACCACAAATAGGTGAGTCAGATAGGAGTACACACACCCATTCACACACACACTTCACACACTTACACAACCATGCCCACTCATGCACCACATCCTTACAAATACACACATACACTGCAAACTATCCACTTTATGGAGAAAGATCTTGGGTAAGTTTTACACCGAGCACTCTCCGGAGCACACTTCAACCAGATAACTGTTGCCGCATATGGGCGCCGGCAAACTCCTGAAAATGCGGTTCGATACCTTGTAAGGAAAATCGATCAAGGACATTGTTCATTGTTACGTCAGCCCATACTGAGTATGACGCACCAGTTTGGAAACCCCACACCGGGTCAAGGCACATCAAGAAATAGAGAAAGTGCTGAGGTTTGCAACTAGGTTGTTCAGAGCTCAGGGGAATGTCCATACGAAGAAAGTTTGAGGGAAATCGACTGACGACACTGGAAAGACAGGAGGGGTAGGGGGAGGACATGATAACGACATACAAAAATACTGCGTGGAAATACGTAGGGTGGACAGAGACAGAATGCTTCTAGAGTGGGGACACAGAAACAAGGGGTCACAATTTGGAAGTTGAAGATTCAGACGAGTCACAGGGTTGTTAGGATGTACTTTCTTCAGTCATAGAGTTGTCTGGAAGTGGAATCGTCTAGCAAGTGACATGTGTGGGTGGCAGGATCCATACATAGCTTTAAGACGAGGTATGACAAGCTCAGGGGGCAGAGAGATAAGGGACCTAGTAGCAATCAGTAAGACGGCGGTGGCAGGAGCTGAGTCTTGGCCCTTGCAACCACTGACAATTAGGTTGAGTACAACTTATACAATTAGTTGAGTACACCCCTACACAAACAACCCATATACACACACACACACACCCGTACACCCAAAATAAAACCTTAGCAAAAAATCGTTCAAGTCTCTGTACACCGTGTATGTCATGGCCAGAATGGGTGTATGCAGCAAGCAGCAGTTCGGAACCCACCTAGTCAAGCTTGTAAGGAAATTAGAGAAAGTGAAAGGTTTGCAACAGGATAGTCCGGAGATAAGGGATTGTCTACGAGTAGAAGGACAGGAAAGATGGAGGGGACCATAATAACTACTAAATTATTACTGAGAGGAATTGACAAAGTGGATAGGGTCAGAATGTTTCTGGGAATTGGAAACACAGCAACAAGAAATTAAAGACTCAGATGCAGTAACAGGGGTGGTAGATATTTTCTTCAGGCCAAATAATTGTCAGGAGTGAAAATAATCTGGAGAGTGGTGTAGTGAAGGTAGGATCTAACATTGCTCAAAGAAGAGGTACGATAAGTCATGGAGCAGGGAAGTGAACAGTGTAGAGGGATGGGCCAGGAGCTGTGAAATCGAGCCCGGAACCACAAACTTTTGTGCACACACACACACACACACACACACACACACACACACACACACACAAAACACACACCACTCACACACCACTACACTTTGTTGCGTCGCTATATACAATTAGGGCCTAGTTTACATCGACAATTGTGCCTAGAACAAAAAATGGTAACTAACACACACACACACATACACTGATCTCCCTTGTTTGCGAAACAGGATTATGAGAACCACTCCTTGGGATCCCCTCAATTGTCGAACAGTCCTCCACTCAGAGTAAAGACTAACCTCCCTCGCTCCCCAGCCGTCTGGAGTTCACAAACACTGGCCAAATGTTTGCTACAAATATTACGTTGGCAAGTTACCAGCAACTAATTCTACAAGATCCTGCCTCTGTAATAACATAACATAACGGGGTCAAGATACTTGACTATTGCGCGGAAAGCTGTACACAGATCAACTTCCTCCCACCCAGATGAATATACTCTCCACATACATGACTATACTCTTCACTTACATGACCGTTACTCCTCCCCAGATGACTATACTCTCCACCAGAGATGACCCACTATACTCCTCACCCAGCGGACTATACTCCTCCACCCAGATGACTATACTCCTCCACCCAGATGACTATAATCTCACCCAGATGACTATACTCCTCCACCTAGATGCTACACTTTCTCCACCCTGATGGGTAACTCTCCTCCACTCTGATGGCAATACTTCACCCTGGATGGCTATGGGCTATACTTCTCACCTAGACAACAACGTGTATATGTTCATTGCCCATTTTAAGACTTTTTTGTGAATAAACACATTTGCAGACAGGAGTAATAAAAAGTCATGCAGAATCAAACTGTCCAGTATGGAAGGAAGCAGACTACATGGCGTACTTCACAGATGGATCACTTGATCAGGAAGCTGAATGGGCAGCCGCACTAATGTTACCTTGACAGAACCAATGAATGGAGACTTATGATACTCCTTAGTTGATTTTGACTAGAGAGTTGGTGGCTATCATACTAACACATTGCATTTGACCATTGCTAACATCAAGTCAGTTTATTCCATTTTTATACAGATGACTGATCCTATTCTCTGCCACTCCAATAATCTTCCTAGGCTGCAAATCAGCATTAGATATTTTGTCGTCAAGAACCTCAAGATCGCAAAAATACCTTCACCTCGGTAGAGGCGAGAGATAAATCAAAAATACCCCGAACATGGCCCCAGTATTGGGAGTGGCAACTCTCTTTACAGCTGAATGTAAGCAAACATTCATACTGTAACCAGACTACACTTAGAAACTGGCTTAAAAAAGACGGGAGCAACGCAGGACATATTCTATTAGAAAACGTTTCTATCCTGAGACTTTAAACCTTTTATTCATACAGATTAAAATGGACAGTATATATAGACGGAGAGTGGGTGTGTGAGTGGGACATAATGACCTGAAAAATGACATTTGAGATGAGGACACGTAGACAATGAGGTATGAGATTCCTGTGTTGTTGGTGGTACTTTACAGGTTTATTATTACGTACGCTAATTGTTTTTGAAAATTTTGCAGTTTACAGTTATTATGTTTACAGTGTCTGTCACAGTGATTAATGAAGCTTCTTCGTCACCGACACTCACTCTCCGCCTGATATTTTGTCATTTTACTCTCTAATATGTTAGAAGGGCCGGAACGTTTTCTAATAAATATGTTCGGTTGTTTGCTACGTGTCTTTTCAAATCATTTACCAAGGTTTTTTACCACACTTTAGAACTATGATCTTTGTCAGGACACTGTTACTGGTAACGATGGGGTATGTATTTTCCTGTGTAGGACCTTGAATTAAAGTTCGTCCACGAGCTTATTCTTTATTGGCCTTCACAACTGGTACCTGTCGGTATTAGTCATCAGTATATAACGTATGATACAATATGTAGAGAGAGAGAGAGAGAGAGAGAAGAGAGAGAGAGGAGGGAAGAAGAAGATGAGAGAGGAGAGAGAGAGAGGCATTTAGATATCAGAAGCTTATTGCTGACCACACATTTCTTTTTAAGGTGTAGTAAATGATCAGGGTTTGTTTGATTTTTTGTAGTAAAATGGTTTGGGTAAGTACACTTTCCGGCGTGTGAAACAAAACAGATAGCAATCGGGTACTTGTCTGTTAAACAGCACATGTCCTGCAGCCTCTCCTGGAGTCCACTTCGGGGTTGCCGTTCCAGATTCCACAGTGGGCTGTTGACTACAAGTGAATTAGAAACAATTTGCCCCAAAGGAGACGTATATCCGCATTTCACTATCATCTGAAATGCGTTGTGGGTATTCACTTTGATTTGGCATATAAGCCCTCAAATTACGACCTCGAATTACGGCTAGCCCTATCACCTTGTGTCTTCGCAAGGACTGCTGTTCGTCTTGGCTGATACAATTGAGAGTAAGCCTTACCTTGCTCGTTTGTAACGTTGAGCTTATGGCGTTAGGGCAGCGCCATTAATGCAGTTTTCGTGACCTGACTGAAGGCTTGAGTGTCTCAGGCAATGTTGCACTAATGTTCGCCAGTATGTCGGGAATGTTCGTTGCAATTACTTGCAATACCGGTTGCACTTCGTCATTCAGTACCATCATTTGTTCATAGTTTCTTGGAATTATCCACAGCAGGGAGAACATGGAGACACAATAAACACCACGTGATTACTTCTACTGTGAATTTCCTGACTCATATAAGGGAACTAGTGTAACTTTCCTAGTTTCCTGAGATTGTCAGAGTGAACAAGAGTCAAGAACACACTAGTCACTATTGTCCTTTGTATTTTAACGATAAGAAGGCAACGTCCACGTGTCACACACGTCTAATCAGTTCTGCCCTCGTCGCCCTCAAACTCATCGTCCACACAAAGGAACTGCTGAGTTCAGCTTTATATCTCTTTCTTACTACACATTGCAACAGTATTCATTACAAGAGGGTAGGTTTCTTGTTGTTTAGCTATAGACTACAGTTCATAATAGCCCCAACTTGTAGATAAAGTGGGGCACAGGTTTTCTCTTAATTTTACTGCTAAGGGGAAAAGAGTAATTACTCTTGTTTAACCTTCACAGTGTAGTTGATCAAGAACTCTGGCAAGGAGAGGAAAGCGTGCCTCGTGATGCTATGGTTCATACATGGGATTTTAATAAAGCTGTTTATGAAGAAAGAAGAGTCCACTAGCCCCTTTCGGGAGAGTTAAGTCCCTCAGAGGGCTGAGACGGAGCTGAGAATTTTCTCCACAATTTTTCCAGAGATAGATATAGAATACTTAGTAATAGGAGATTACTGTTACTGAAACAAATGTTGTATAACTACTAGATGGCTGGCAGTGTTATGTGTGGCGTATTTACTTGACTTTTATGTTTATGTATGATAAATTATTACAGTTATTTCTGGCACAAACACAAGATACCAAAAGCAACAATAATGATGCTGACGTTAATAATACTTACAGTTATATTATCTGCAATGGATTCTTTATGCTATTAACCAGTGTGTGTTAACCAGTGTGTGTTAACCAGTGTGTATTAACCAGTGTGTGTTAACCAGTGTGTATTAACCAGTGTGTATTAACCAGTGTGTATTAACCAGTGTGTATTAACCAGTGTGTATTACACTTTTGTGATTGTAATTATATTACAGTCACACTGTGACTGTAAATGGTCCAAGTCTGACCGAAACGTCATCGTAAGCTTCTCTCTCCTATGTGCGGGTTATTTGTGCAATATTTAGAAAAACGGTTTTCGTTTTAAGATGTTATAATTTTATGTTTTCAGGATGGTGGGTGACATGAGCGAGGTGATCCAAACAGCATTGTTGTTCTTCATGGTAAGTGTGCAGGTGGTGCTGGTGGTGCAGGTGGTGCTGGGGGTGTAAGACACGACGAGGATTGTCGTGTTAAGGGACAAACGGACACTACCTAGTGTTAACGGTGTCATATGTGAGACATTTAGTGTCGATAAGAACACAGGTGAAGGTGTAACACAAATCAATTGTGCAATTAATAAGGTTTCACTAACCCTGTACAAAAGGTAGTATCTTGTGACACAGAGGAGTATCATGATACAGAGAACAGGGTGTCGAGTGACACAGAGAGGAAGCGTGTAATGACGCAGATAACAGGGTGTCGTGTGACACGGAAAGAAGGCGTAACGTGTGGCAACAGAACAAAAGGGTGGTCTGAGACCTAAGAAAAGACGTCGTAACAGAGACAAGAGTTTCATGTGACACGGAGTAGTAGGTGTGTCATGACACATATGGAAAGATAGTGTCAAGTGACACGGGGCAGGTAGTGTCATGACTACATTGTTATGTAATATGTGATGATAGTGCCAAAAATATACTCTTAGATTATGTTTCTTCACAAATAAGAAAATATACTTTTATGCTAATATTAAATTAACTAGTAAAGATTAAAATGTACCGTATGTGTTTTTGTGCTCCGAGTGTTTGTTTATATAATTGTGGTTGTTGGTAATGTGCAAAGTTTTTTTTTTTTTTTTTTTTTTATTTTTTTTTTTTTTAATTGATTTAAACTACACGACAGTTGGTTTAGGACCACCCTGCTTCCCCCAAGTAGTGATGGTGTTGGTGAAGAACTTGGTGGTGAGGATGATGCAATGGTGGTAGGGTGATGAGACAGTGATGAGGGTGATGGACTAAGTGGACAGGGGATGGACTGGTGATGAAGGTGATGGATCTAGTGGAGAGGGTGATGACTGGTGATGAGGGTGATGACCTGGTGTGTTATGTGATGGATTGGTGTGAGGTGGATGGACTGTTGGTAAGGGTAATGGGGATGGATGGTTGTTGAAGGTGATGTGATGGATTGTGGTGAGGGTGATGGAATGGAGGGAGGGTGATATACTGTTGTGAGGTGAAGGACTGAAAGTGAGGGGGATGGAACAGGGGGGGGGGGGGGGGGAGGTGATGGAATGGTGGTGAGGGTGATGGACTGGCGGTGAATGGTGTGGACTGGTGGTGAGGTGATAACTGGTGGTGAAGGTGATGAGCCTGTGTGTGTGATGGACTGGAGTGAGGTGATTGGACTGGTGCGAGGTGAGAGCTGGTGGTGTGTGATGACTGTGTGAAGGTATGGACTGGTGGGGAGGGTGATGAACTGGTGGTAGGGGTGGAGGGGGGTAGTGATGGACTGTTGGTGAGGTGATGGACTGGTGTTGCAGGTGATGGAATGGTGGTAAAGGGTGACGGACTGGAGGTTAGTATGGACTGTGGTGTTGCTGATGGGGATGGACTGGTGTGAAGGTGATGGTGATGGATTGGTGTGAGTATGAATGGATGTTGGGTAGGGTGATTAACTGTGGGAGGGTGATGAACTGGTGTGAGGGTGATGAACTGGGGTGAGGGGATGGACCAGTGGTGAGGGTGATGAACTGATGGTGAGAAGGGAGAAGGACTGGTAGTAAGGTTGATGGACTATTGCGAGAGTAAAGACTGAGATAAAGTGAAGGACAGTGATGAGGTGACTCATTGGTGCGAGGTGATGGACTGGATTGTTGGTGAAATGCAGGGTGTGGGGGGGTGGACGATGGGTGGCTAAGGTGATGGACTTGTGAAAGTGTTCGACTGATGGAGAGGTGATGCACTGCAGTAATGTGACGACTGGGTGCAAGGGTGATGGACTTGTGGTGAAGTGTGGACTGTAGGTGAGGGGATGAGTGGTGGTTAGGGTGTCCGGACTGTTTGGTGAGGTGTCGGACTGTTGGTGAGGTGATGGGATTGAGATGAGGGTGAATGGTATTGTGGGTGAGATTGATGGACTATGTGTGAGGCTGATGGGCTGGTGGAGAGGGTGATGGAATTGTTGGTGAGAGTGATGGACCTGTGGTGAGAAGTGAAGAACAAGCAAAGAAGTGAATTACTAGTGTGAGGGTGTTGGTCTGGGAATTGATTGTGGACGAACTGTGGTGAGGGTGATGTGCTGTTGGTGAGGGTGATGGAATGGTGGTGAGGTGATGGACCTGGTGGTGATTGTGACGAAACTGGTGGTGAGGGTGAAAGAACTGGAAAGGGGGTGGACTGGAGGTGAGGGTGATGAGTTTGGTATGAAGGGTGTATGGAGACCTGATGTGAGGGTGATGAACTGGTGTTGAGGTGATGAAACCGGTGGTGAGGGTGGAACGGACTGGATGTGAGGGTGAGGCTGTTGGTGAGGTGATGGAATGGTGGGTGAGGGTGATTGATGTGGTGGTGAGGTTGAGAACAGATGGATGAGATTGACGAACTGAAGGTGAGGTGAAGAGTGTAGTGGATGGACTGTGTGAGGGTGATGGACTGTGGTGAGGATGATGAACTAGTGGTGAGGAAGACGGAACTGGTGGTGAGGGTGAATGAGCCTGTTGGTTAGAGTGATGAACTGGTGGTTGAGGGTGATGGACTGGTGGTGATTTTTGAAGAAGAACTGGGTGAGGGTGAAGAACGGTATTGGGGAGGAACTGTGTGAGGGTGATTAGTTGGTGGTGAGGGTGAGGACTGGATGGGAGGGTGATGTGCTGCTGGTGAGGATGATGGATGGTTTTGAGTGATGGAATGGTGGTGATTTGATGGACGGGTGGTGAAGTTAGACGAACTGGTGAGGGTTAAGAAGTGTAAGAGGGAGTGGCTGGTGGTGAGGGTGATGGACTGGTGTGAGGATGATGAACTAGTGGTGAGGGTGATGACCTTTGTTAGGGTGATGAACTGTATGAGGGTGATGGACTGGGTGGTGAGGGTGATGGACTGGTCTTACGGGTGATGGACTGGAGGAGTGGAGTGATGGATTGTTGGTGAGGGTGATGGTCTGTGGTGAGTGTGATGCACTTGGTGCGAAGGTGAAGGACTGGTGAGAGGGGATTGTGATGACAGGTTAATGAGTTTTGATTTACGGTGGGAGGTGATGGAATGGTGTGACGTGATGTCTGGTGTGAGGGTCGTGGACTGTGGCGATGGGGATGGACAGGTTGGAGGGGTGATGAATGGTGGTGAGGGTAATGGTGATAGAAATCTGTGATGATTTGATTTAGCTGGTGGTGAGGGTGATGGAATGGTGGTGAGGGTGCTGACTGGTGGTAGGGTGATGGAATGAGTGAGGGTGATGGAGATAGAAACTGTGGTGAGGGTGATGGACTGGGGTGAGGGTGAGGAATTGGTGTGAGGGTGATGGTGATAGACTGGTGGTAGACGGTGATTTACAGTGGGAGAGTGAGGACTGTAGGTGAGGTGACCTTGACTGTAGCGTGTGATGGACAGGTGGTGATGGGAGATACAACCCTGTGGTGAGGGTGAAGCACTGGAGGAGAGGGTTATGTTCTGGTGGTGAGGGTGAATGGAATGTTGGGTGAGGGGATAGAAATGATGTAGTGGTTGGTAAAGGTGATGAACTTGTGGTGAAGTGATGGACCGTGCGATAGTGATGGACTGGTTGAGAGGGTAAGCTGGTGTTGAAGGTGACTGGTGTGATTGTGAAGGACTGGTTGGTGACCACTATCTGGTGAACTGGTGGTGAGGGGTGATGGACTGGTGTGAGGGCTATGGAGTGGTTGGTGAGTGGTGATTGACAGGTGGTGAGGGTGATGGACTGTTTGGTGAATGAGATCTTCTGTGGTGGAGTGTTGACTCTTTGTGGAGAGTGAAGAACACGTGGAAAAGGTGAAACATACTGGTATTGAAGTTGGATGGGACTGGTGGTGATGGTGAATGACGTGTGGTGAGGTGAATGGCTGCAGTTAGGATTATGGACGTGAGTGAGGGTGGAGGGACTGTGTATGATGATTAACTTGTGGTTGAAGGTGATGGGCTGCAGGTGAGCATTATGTACTTGTTTGTGAGGGTGATGGATTGGTAGAAGGGGAGATGAACTGTTGTGAGGGTGACTGATTGTAGATGAGAGTGTTGGACTGGGTGAGGGTGATGGACTGGTGGTGAGAGGGATGACCTGTTGATGCCGGTGATGGATTGGTGTAAGGGTGATGGACTGGTGTGAGGGTGATGGATTGGTTGTAAGTGTGACGGATTGTAGTGAGGGTGATGGAATGGTGTGAGCGTGATGCGTGACGAAGACTGGTGTAAGGTATATTAACTGGTGGTGAGGGTGATTGACTGGTGGTGAGGGTATGGACTGGTGGTGGAGGTGATGAACCTGGTGGTGAGGGTGTGCATGCTGTTTTTGAGGGTATGTCCTTGTGGAGGGTGATGACTGGTTAACGGAGCAGGGACTGCTGGTTATGGGGGGTGACGACTAGTGGTGAGGTGAATGACCTGGTGGTGAGAGTGGACTGGTGGCGAGGGTGATGAACTGTGGTGATGGTGATGGACTGGTTTGTGATGGTGAAGAACTAGTGGGAAGGTGGACTGGTGGTGAGATTATGGATTCGTGTGAGGGTGAGGACAGTGGTGAGGTGATGGATTGGTGGTGAGGGTGTTGGACTGGTGTTGAGGGTTATGAACTGGTGGGTGAGATGAGTGGACTGTGGTGAGGTTATGGAACTGGTGGTGAGGGAGATGACTGGTGGGAGTGTGACGGGTGGCGGAGTGATGAACTGGTGGTGATTTTGAAGGACTAGTAGTAAGGGTTGAGAACTGTGGTGAGGTGATGGACTGGTGGTGAGGTGGACTAGTGGCGATGGTGATTACTGTTGTGATGGTGATGAACTGGTGGAGAGGGTGAAGGACAGGTGGAGAGGGTGGACTGGTGGCGAGTGTGAGAACTGTGGTGAGGGTGATGGACTGGTGGTGAAGTGATGAACTGTGTGGAGTAGGTGAATGGACAGTGGTGAGGGTGATGGGACCTGGTGGAGATGTGATGAACTGGTGGTGTTAGGTGATGGGACTGGTGGTGAGGGTGAACTAGTGTGTCCAGTTAATGAAATTGGAAGTGTTGGAACATGTGGTGAGGTGATTGTGATGGACTGCTAGTGAGGTTAAGGACTGTGATGAGGGTGATGGAGTGTGGTTAGGTGATGGATTGGGTGAGAGTGACGGACTGTTGGTGAAGTTAACTGGCGGAGAGGGTGAGGGTTATGGACTTGTGATGAAGGTGACTGATTCGTGGCGAGTAGTAGTTCGACTGGGTGTGATGGTGATGACTGGGGGAGAGTGTATGGACTGTGTTTGATAGAGTTGGAATAGTGTTGAGGGTGGTGGACTGCGGTTTGGTGACCAACTGATGGGAGGTGGTCAACTGGGTGAGAGTGACAGTCGGTGAGGTGATATACTAGTGGCGAGGTTATAGACTGGTGTTGAGGGTCATGGACATGTTTGGTGGTGAAGGACTGGGTAGTGTGACTGATGGAGAGGTGGTTGACTGGTGTTGAGAGTGATTGAAACTAGTGGTGTGTGGACTTTTTCGTGACGGTGATGGATTTGGGTCCGTGAGGGTGACTGACTGCTGGTGAGAGTGTTGGACTGTGCTGAGGGTGAATGGACTGGTGGTGAGGTAATGGACTGGTGGTGAGGGTGACGAGCTGTTTGATGGTGATGCACAGGAGTTAGGGTCGACTGTGGTGAAGTATAAAATGTGAGGTCATGAATAAATAGCCAAAGATGACAATTTATGGCAATTTATAGCATATAAACAAATTCCTTTATTTTTTACCGAAAATCTGTCGCCCCAAATCTCTACTTGCCCGAGATCCACACATTTTAAATAAACAAAATTGTGTGGCGTTTAAAGCCATGTAGACTAAATCATCCTCTCGTGAAATATATTTTAAGTAATTAGAATAGATTCTTTATTTTAGTGTCTACCGTTATAGTAAAACTATTCGAGAATAAATTCACTTTACCAGCTTTAGCTAATCTTATTAACATATCACTACAAACTACTGGCATAGTGCCTGATAAGTGGAAAATGGCAAATATAATACTTATTTTCCAAGGTCAGAGCCAGGTCCAAATGCTTCGCACTATAGACCAATAAGCCAGTAACCGACCATATTAGTGAAAATTACTGGAATCAATCATTTCCGAAGCAACTCGTCATCCATTCTTGTTCAGTCCCATATAGATAAAGCTTCTCAAGCCCTGTTATAACAAAGGGTCGATTCAGTATTACGAAATAAGCAAAATGTAAATTCCCTAAGTTTTTAGATGAGTATGAACATGGAACAGAAGATATAATTGTAATCAGACTTCAGTAAGGCATTCGATCTAGTTCGGTTCCACACCTAGAGTCTATTGAGGAAACTTAGGGCACACGGATAGGAGGAAAATTTTTTCCGGGTAGAGGCATGGCGACAAATACAGCAGAAAGTTTGCATAAATGGGGAGAAATCAGAATGGGGCACGTCCACAAGCGGTGTTCCTCATGGGTCAGTGAATGGCCCGTTTATTCACAAATAACATAAACGACATAGAATGAGGGAAAAAATACGACATAAGCAAATTTGCTGATGACACCAAAAGAGGCCCGTCCATTCATTCTATGAGGACACTAGAGCTAACTCCAGGATGATTTGAATAGACTGATTCAATGTCTGGAGAAGTGGGCAGATGCAGTTTAAAATTGACAAATGCAAAGATCAAAAATGTTGACAAGAAAATAACATGTCTCAAAAAAACTTAATCATGTAGAATCCTTAATACAAATGATTGCTAAAAGATTTAGGAGTTCTGGTTAAGCAGTAACCTAAAACCAAGACAACAGCGTGCAGTTAGTGTTCGCATAAAGCGTAACAGAATTCTTGGCATCATACCAGAGAGAATAAATAATAGAAGTCCCTCATGTTGTTCTTCAACTTCTATATACCTCTTGTTAGGCCTCACTTAGCTATGCTGCTCAGATCTGGTCACCGTATACAGAATGGATAATAAATGCTCTGAAAACGTACAAAAGGAGGTGACAAAAGATGATCCCATGTATCAAAACTCCCTATGAGGATAAGACTGAGGCCCTGAATCTGCACTCCTCGAAAGGCGTAGAATTAGGGGGATATGAATCGAGGTTATAAATGGAAAACAGGAATAAATAAAGGGGATGTAAATAGCGTGCTGAAATAATTTCCAGCCACACAGGACTCGCACAATGCTTAAAGTTGGAAAAATTCAGATTCAGGATGGAATAGGCAAGCACTGGTTTGGTACTAAGAGTTTGGATGATGGAACAAACTCCCGAGTACAGTTATTCAGGCCTAAACGTTATGCAGTTTTAAAATAGGTTACATTAAATACATGAGTGGGTTTATGGGTGGTGTGAGTTGGACCTGACTAACATTGAGGCTGCTGGTCCTGGTACAGTGCACCATCCTTGAGATGGGGATGACCATACCTGGGTGGGTTTAAGGATAATCCGGGGGGTGAGGTCATTGGACTAATCCGTAGGGGGACATGGACCTGCTCCGCATGGTCCAGTAGGCCTGTTGCAGTGTTCCATCTTTCTATAATATATTTTCATCAGATGATGCAAAGACATCTGTGGGGACAATAATACTTTACTTAATGTTAATTTGAGGATATCTCTGAATCTTGCTCTAAGGTATGAGATGTCGACCACCCCACCTATATATTATGCTGTGAATAAGATGCCACATATTCCAATAACCGCAATGATAATCCTTGAAGGTATAACGAAATATAACAACATCACCTATGTGCATGCGTCAAGTTTCATTGAACTAGCGAGAAACCGTGTTTACCATAGAAGAGATGACTTGTACTCTGTGATTGTATAATGAGTTTTCAAGATATATATCAGCTAAGATAACCAAGTAGGAAACAGACGACCTCCCTGTCCCTGCCGACCGGGACTACCTCACCAAAAATAGTTCCTTTCCGATAACAAGAGAACACCATGACACAGAGTTCTTTACCACTGACTTATGATGACCGTCTGTTGAACTTGTAGTTACTCACGTGTGCAGTAAGGAGATTTTATCAGATACACATTGGGTATGTAATTTTCTATCGGAAATCCCAACCTTCGTGTGAGCGCATTTCATGGCACCCGTTTGTGTGACCTGTGTTGAACTCAAGTGTTCAGCAAGAAGATTTTATCTAACTTGTCTACAAACATGGCGCATAATATCGGGTGAACATATAAGGTCAAGGTGTCTGATAGAGCGAGACTATGTTTTCATACGTCAAGCGTGCAACATCTTCTTAATTTCGGCAAACTCACCGCATCATGAAGGTAAGATTTGTACTTAGAAACTTAATTCCGTGGATAGTAAAATTGTGGTCAAACAAAAAAATGTACCTTTTAAAGGTGTAGAATGTTATCTTAATCGCTAAAAAAATTTACCAAATCTTAATTCGTGATAAAGTAAAATTGTACCTTAACATATAATTTACCTCATTTAACATAACAAGTGGAGAATAATGAAGAGGTGGAGTATAGCTGAGTGAAAATCATACCAGACAATGATTGGAAATTTTTACCGGATAAATGTGTTAAATTTAGTGAAAATTCTTACAGAGGATAAGAAAGAATACACTCGAATTAATGAAGAGGAAATGTCGAAAATACGAAAATCCTCGCAAATCAAGCATTAGATGCACATCACGGTGAAAGATTTGACAGAATTTACAAAAAGAGTGGATCACAAGATGTATTATGGTAGAAGGCTGTAAAAAAAAACAGGTATTATCCAAATTGAGTGGACCATAACCTATATTTAGTCGTTATATGCAAAAATTGTTTGGGGTGAAAGATTTTGTTCTATTAATCGATGTAATTGCAGAATACCGAAGCGAGGAATCTTATATGTAAAATTGAGGATCAGTGCCTACATTTTTTTGATGTATTAACGAAATCTTGTTTTATGCAAATTCTTGTTTATATAAAATTGTTGGTGGTTCTTACCAGACATAAATTCATGTTATGTAGTGAAAGATTTGCTCTATTATATTAATCCGTAGTAATTAAAAATGTGACTAAGAGCCTTAAGTGTTTGTTGTTGTGGAAAAATGTTTATTAATCGAAGTATGTGAATACCGAGACCGCGAAAATATGAAAAAATATGGAATATAGAATTGGAGATACTTTTCCTCGTACTGAATACAACCTGGTACTTCTTGCAGCTGGTGAATGACTCTGAGAGAGGCAGGTACTTCACATAATCCAGGAGTAATGACGCATCATCCTGGAGGTGCGCGACCGAGAATGAACCTGATATTGCAGGTTGTCCTGGCTAGAGTTGGTAACCTCACAACACGGAGGTGAAGCTGGATGTGGATACTACTGTCACCGTTAATGAGATGAGTAGAGCAAGTATCTCACATAGTCTTGGTAGTAATGTCGCACACAACAGTGAGGAGCTACCGTGAATGAAGATGAGAGGGAGGGAGGATACATCACATGATGCGCCTGTGAATAATAACGATAACAACCAGAAATTATCACATGTACTTCCAGAATTTATAGAGTATGGCACAAAGTGAGGAAAAATAGTGTTCCTTCAACTTATGAAGAGATTTTAAGACTGTATTTGCATGCTTATAGGGATTATTTATACGTCAGATGTGGAGATTGTATATAGATCACCTACAGGCAAATCACTCAGAATCCACCCTATTATAGTTATTAGGACATATACGCCAGAACATATAGGTGAATGATCAAAATGGACAAATTTTTGATAAATTTTAGTGTTTTAGTTAGTAAGTGAGAGAGGAAATCCTCTGAAGTATTTGATCGATGGTGGGGAACGATTTAGAAAGGAATGAGACCGAGTTGCAAAACAGAAGGATCATCGATCTAAAGGACTTTGAGCATAGTAAATGTCATGTAGAATTCAGATTGCAAATGGGATCATTATGTGGAATATCCAAAAACTACGAGTTAGCACTATATCTTTAATCCAGAAAATAATTATGGATTGTGTGTACATCGTGCTTTTGCTTGCCCTATCATTGTCACACAAAGGGTATGGAGATAGAAAAATATTTCCTAAGTTGTAAATCCTAATAGATAGTGTCCTTAGTCATGCAAAATCTATTTACAGATGATATCTCCCATTACACTGATGAATTAGGTCTATTAGTAAAAAGGATACTAAGGTTTCATTATACGTTCTATCAATTAAGAGAGGATAAAGATGGGTCTTTGTGGCTATGTGTCGTAAGGGGAAATAAGAAATATAAGGACATAATGTGTGTCTAAATGATTAATGAAAGTCATTTGGTTTCAGTCCAAATATTTCACGGCTTATATAAGAATGAAAATGACAGAAAAAAAAAAGAGATGAAAAGAAGCACAGCCATAAATAATATTATGTAAGTTAAAATATCCAGGAAAGAGTTAGATATCCACGAAGATGATGTAAAAGTCGGACTCTCTATTACCCCCGGAAAAGAACAACGGTACACGGAGGATAGGGTGGGGGGATACACATTCCCAGCGAATTACAATCGGTGTATTCGATTTCGAATGGGCATTAATACCACTTCGTCCCGGCAGTAAAACTGAGTCACGGCCATAAAGCCATTTGCTATTGTTAAATTAATTTATCACACAGGTGAAATATGTGCATGAAGAGTTATAAAGGGGGAGGAGCAGAGCTAATCATTTCATTTTTAAATGTCAATGGTGAATGGGAGAAAGATAAAGTTTAGAAGAGAGTATCGATTAAACTATATGACAGAGGAGGATAAACCAGACATATTCTAAGATCACTTAGTGAATTAGTAGTAACACCTTCAAAATGCCCAATAGACAACATAAACATCTGACCACACTTTAAATTCATAATTATATTGTGCTTATTGTCTCGTTGCAATTTGGCATGTGTATAGATAAGAGATGAGAATTTATATTTTTTGTCATAACATGTCGTATGATTTAGGAAATAATTTTAAAGGATTGCAGGTTTGATAAATATGTAGTAAATTGAACATCTTCAAACAAGGCTCCAAATACTTGAAATAGACATAGGTAAGGTAGGTTTCAAGATCTGTCTTTTATTGAATGGATCTCTTTCCACTTTAGCGATCAAACCATCAGGCAGGTAAATCCATTTAAATAAAGACTATTCTGAAAGATGTGCCTCAGATGTGTTGCCTTTATTACGTAAAGGAAAGCAAGTCCTGTTATTTATGATTATATTGAAAGTTTTAAAGAAACTCGATGAACAAAATTACCGAGTAAAGAATCATTTTGTAATACTCTGAGAAATAGTGCAATTAGCAGGAGGGATTATGACCATTATGCTATGAAAGTATTTGACTGGGTAATTGGTAAGAGTTTAGGAGATTACTTGAAGTTGAATCTCAGTCCACATGTTTGGATTGTTAGCCGATGTCTTCATGGTGGCGTAAAAACAATCAAAGATATTTATAAGCTCGATGTTAGTAAATTACATAAGTTTTGCCTTCTTTCAGTTGGGACTACATTCGCTACTGGAACATAATGTGAATTCGATATAATATATTCCAATGATTATAACGGACCACATTAAAAGGAATATCAAGGAGGGTTCACATGTACAGTAAATCAAGTATACAAAAGAGATCATCCCTTAATCCCAATTTCGATGTTGAGAGTGGAATGGTACTCACATTTTATATCTATGTTTTAATTCTTTGTATTGCTGTACAATTGGTTGAAGCTCTTCACAGAATGGAATAAGTGAAAATTATCGAATAGGAAAGAATGATTTCCTCGATGTGGGATTTAAGAAATGTTTCTGTGAGGTCAAAAGGAATATTGGATAGAAATGTGATACCAAGCCCTGTCCCCTGAGGTAGATAAATGTACAGATGACACCCTTGGTATTATCACACAGAATATATCACACTAGATGTTTTTGTCTCTTATTGTGAATCTGTATTGAAAAATGAAGTGTAGAAATATCCTCAAATCTATGCGCGAATGAGTGGCAAGTCATTTACCTCAGCAAATATATGTCATTCTAGATTGCTTACATGTACTAAATGGAACTATGGTTAGAGGTTGAAAAGGTGCATGCCAGAATATAATATACCTCAGGTCAAATTTTAGGGAACCCTTCCATAACAACAAATATCACACAGAGAACACCACATTAAATGTCCCATCAAGTCAAAAGCATTCCAAATTAACCAATAATGCTATTAATTAGGGAAATAATTAAGTAGAACAGAACCAATAACACGCCTTTCCTATTCCAGGGTTGAAGGATTGGCCAGATATCTCTGTTTCCATGCCCGAGGACTGTCCAGTGCCAGAGCTGAAACCCGACCTCTCGTCAACGTCTTATAGATACATCAAAATGAGAAAGGATATTTATTAAAACACCAAAGATTCTTTCCAAAAAAAATCTCTACACATTTGAATCAAGACAGAGTGATTTATTACATTCACCAAATGAAATTAGAAGTTAAACAACCACTCTCTCGGTTTTTTAAATTCTTGAGTTTGCCAAATGAAATTGTATTATTTTTTAAATATAAGTGTTTTAAAACAACATTATGGTGATGACGTAAAAACTCCTTTATACATCACACCGATTCGTACAATTTTAGTTTGAATGCAAAAGATTTGCGTGCTGAGTTAAAAGAGAACCTTTGTACGATATTATGGATTTTTTTAAAATTTCAGTCCTAATCACCCTTGTATGATTAAATAGTATGAAAGGTGAGATAGGTTTATTAAATTCTGAAATTGTGTGAATATAATATCAGTGAGTTTGGTAGCTCTGAAAGCTAAAATGTAAACTGTAAAGATTGTTGGAATATCAAATACTGTCATAGAGAACAAGAGTATCCCGTCACAGTTCACGCCATTATTTAACTCATGCATGATATAAAACCTTTAAAGAAATGTAGATAGGAAAGTATTCTCTTGTAAGTCTAATTAGCCAATGTAAAAGGTGAAAATGTCCAGTGAAGAAAAAAAGGGAGGGAAAGAGAGGATTATCAGCCTTTGATTATAAAAGGTATCATTATAAAAACTAAGCAATCCTTGGCTTCTTTTCACCCTGATATTCCGCATCTTCACCGTAAGCACAACAGAGTGCTCCCACAATGTTTGTTTTCCCCTGTTAATATTTTTTAGTTGTATATAATCTTTTGGTATTAACGAAAAAATTGTGTTACCTATAAATTTTTTATATATGAAAATAGAAAATAATGAAAATAATGTGTATTAGTGTTTAGCCTCATTTAAGTTAATGAGAGGTTACAAGAGGACCCAGCTTGATGACCTGAACACATCTGTTGACCTGTGTTTAACTTGTGATGGCCGTCATGGTGGCTATCACGTGACATCACACCTGGCATGAACAAACATGATTGTACTCGTAGGGTGGTTACCCATGGGGTGGTATAGCCTATGGTGGTGGTTACCCATGTGTGGATGTACAATCGAGATGCAATATTTCTTGTAGGTGGGGTCATGCATGATTAAAAGTCAGGTAAGAGATGTAACATGTTTCAACCTTACTACCCAATGGGGAGACCATGCCCCATAGGGGGAACCTTACCTACCCACCAACACCAATCTGAATGCTTACTCCCATAGAGGGGGACCGTCAAATTTGAATCCGAGGGAAGATTTTAAAGGGTACCCATAGGGAGGAACTCAAATCTCTTTGTGATTGTATTATTGAATTGCAACCCTGTATATTTTGTAAAAGTAGTTAAAATTGACAATTAGGGGTGAGTTAGTAGGTCTTATCATATGGGTACGCCAGATGGGTAACTTTTGCCACACCACATATGGTAATCCCAAAAAAAAAAATTCGAAAAAAAATCTAATTAAAATCGAAAAAAAAAATTGAAATATTTGAGAAATAAATCGAGGTAGCGGTGGGTGATTCGGGAGTAAAGTGGGGGGAGGGGCTGGCGGACGGGACCGATATGGGATCGGAGTGGGGACCGAAAGTGTGGTGAGAGACCGAACCACCTCCATTTTGAGGAGCTCAGTAGCCAAGGACACTACTGAGGTAGTGTCATGAGAAGACACAGTCGAGGTAGTGGTCATGTGAAGACACAGTAAAGGTAGTGTCATGTGAAGACACAGTCGAGGTAGTGCATGTGAGAGACACAGTCGAGGTAGTGTCCATGTGAAGACACAGTGATGTAGTGTCATGTGAAGACACAGTAAAGGAAGTGTCATGTGAAGACACAGACGAGGTAGTGTCATGTGAAGACAACAGTCGAGGTAGTGTCAAGTGGGAGACACAGTACGCGGAAGCGTCAAGTGAAGACACAGTCCGGAGGTAGTGTCATGTGAAGACACAGTCGAGGTAGTGTCATGTGAAGACACAGCCGAGGTCGATGGTCAAGGAAACAGACTAGGTATTGTCATGAGAAGACACAGTCGAGTATTGTCAATGTGAAGACACAGCCGAGGTAGTGTCATGTGAAGAACACAGTCGAGTTAGTGTCATGGGAAGACCCATGCAGAGGTAAGTGTCATGTGAAGACAGACGAGGTAGTGTCATGTGAAGACACAGTCAGGTAGTGTCAAGTAAGACACAGGTGATGTAGTGTTCATGTGAAGACACAGTGAGTAGTTTCATGTGAAGACAACAGTTGAGGTAGTGTCATGTGAAGACACAGAAAAGGTATGTCAAGTGGAAACACAGTCGAGGTAATGTCTTGTTGAAGACACAGCCGAGTTATTGTCATGTGAAGACACAGCCGAGTAGTGTTCATGTGATAGACACAGCCGAGGTAGTGTCATGTGAAGACAAACAGTCGATAGTGTCCATGTGAAGACACATTTTGAAGGTAGTGTCATGTGAAGACATACAGTTGAGGTTGTTGTCCTGTGAAGACACAGTAGAGGTATTGGACATTGAAGACACAGTAAAGGTAGTGTCGTGTGGAAGACACAGTCGAGTAGTGTCATTGAAGACACAGTTGAGGTAGTGTCATGTGAAGACACAGAAAAGGTAGAGTCCGTGTGAAACACAGTTGAGGTAGTGTCATGAGAAGACATCAGTCTAGTATGTCCGTGTGAGACACAGTCGAGTAGTGTCATGATAAGACACAGTCGAGTAGTGTCATGTGAATACACAGTCGAGCAGTGTCATGAGAAGACACAGTCGAGGTAGTGTCATGTAAGACACAGTCCGAGTAGTGTCATGAGAAGACACAGTCGAGGTAGTGTCCCTGTGAAGACACAGACGAGGTAGTGTCATGTGAAGACACAGACGAGGAAGTGTCCATGTTAAGACACAGTTTATGTTTAATGTCATGTGAAGACACAGTCGAGGTAGTGTTCAAGTGAAGATCACAGTCGAGTAGTGTCAATGTGAATACACAGTCAGGTATTCTCATGTGAAGACACAGTCGAGGAAGTGTCGTGTTAAGACACAGTCGAGGTAGTGTCATGTGAAGACACAGTCGAAGGTAGTGTCCATGTGAAACACAGTCGAGTAATGTCATGTGAAGACACAGTCGAGGTAGTTCATGTGAAGACACAGACCGAGTAAGTGTCATGGTTAAGACACAGTCGAGTAGTGTCGTGTGAAGACACAGTCGAGTAGTGTCATGTGAAGACACAGTCGAGGTATGTCGTGTGAAGACACAGTCGAGTATGTGTCGTGTGAACGACAATTGAGGTAGTGTCATGTGAAGACACAGTCCGAGTAGTGTCATGGAAGACTCAGTCGAGTAGTTGTCATGTGAAGACACAGTCGAGTAGTGTCAAGTGAATACAACATCGAGGTAGTGTCGTGTGAAGACACAGTCGAGGTATGTCGTGGTAAGACACAGTATGAGGTAGTGTCATGTGAAGACACAGTCGAGGTAGATGTCATGTGAAGACAACAGCCTAGGAAGTGTCGTGTGAAGACACAGTCGAGGTAGTGTCATGTTGAAGCCACAGTCGAGGTCGTGTCCCATGTTAAGACACAGTCCGAGGTAGGTGGGGGGGTCATGTGAAGTACCCAGCCGAGCATCTTGTAGTGTCATGTGAAGACACAGTCCAGGTAGTGTCATGTAAAGACACAGACGGTAGTGTCCGTGTGAAGACACATACCGTCGAGGTAGTGTCCATGTGAAACACAGTTTGAGGTAGTGTCGTGTGAAGACGCAGTTGAGGTAGTGTCGTGTGAAGACGACAGTTGAGGTAGTGTCGTGTGAAGACACAGTTGAGGTAGTTGTCATGTGAAGACACAGTCGAGTATGGTCGTGTGAAGACACAGTCAAGGTAGTTGTCTGTGAAGACCAGGTCTAGGAAGTTGGTCGTGTGAAGACACAGTTTGAGGTAGCGACATGTGAAGACACAAGTCGAGTATGTCCGTGGGTGAATGACACAGTTGAGGTGTTAGTGTCCCTGTGAAGACACAGTCGAGGTAGTTGTCAGTTGAAGACACAGTCGAGGTAAGTGTCATGTGAAGACACGACGAGGATTGTCGTGTTAAGGGACAAACGGACACTACCTAGTGTTAACGGTGTCATATGTGAGACATTTAGTGTCGATAAGAACACAGGTGAAGGTGTAACACAAATCAATTGTGCAATTAATAAGGTTTCACTAACCCTGTACAAAATGTAGTATCTTGTGACACAGAGGAGTATCATGATACTGAGAACAGGGTGTCGAGTGACACAGAGAGGAAGCGTGTAATGACGCAGATAACAGGGTGTCGTGTGACACGGAAAGAAGGCGTATCGTGTGGCAACAGAACAAAAGGGTGGTCTGAGACCTAAGAAAAGACGTCGTAACAGAGACAAGAGTTTCATGTGACACGGAGTAGTAGGTGTGTCATGACACATATGGAAAGATAGTGTCAAGTGACACGGGGCAGGTAGTGTCATGACTACATTGTTATGTAATATTTGATGTATAGTGCCAAAAATATACTCTTAGATTATGTTTCTTCACAAATAAGAAAATATACTTTTATGCTAATATTAAATTTACTAGTAAAGATTAAAATGTACCGTATGTGTTTTTGTGCTCCGAGTGTTTGTTTATATAATTGTGGTTGTTGGTAATGTGCAAAGTTTTTTTTTTTTTTTTTTTTTTATTTTTTTTTTTTTTAATTGATTTAAACTACACGACAGTTGGTTTAGGACCACCCTGCTTCCCCCAAGTAGTGATGGTGTTGGTGAAGAACTTGGTGGTGAGGATGATGCAATGGTGGTAGGGTGATGAGACAGTGATGAGGGTGATGGACTAAGTGGACAGGGGATGGACTGGTGATGAAGGTGATGGATCTAGTGGAGAGGGTGATGACTGGTGATGAGGGTGATGACCTGGTGTGTTATGTGATGGATTGGTGTGAGGTGGATGGACTGTTGGTAAGGGTAATGGGGATGGATGGTTGTTGAAGGTGATGTGATGGATTGTGGTGAGGGTGATGGAATGGAGGGAGGGTGATATACTGTTGTGAGGTGAAGGACTGAAAGTGAGGGGGATGGAACAGGGGGGGGGGGGGGGGGAGGTGATGGAATGGTGGTGAGGGTGATGGACTGGCGGTGAATGGTGTGGACTGGTGGTGAGGTGATAACTGGTGGTGAAGGTGATGAGCCTGTGTGTGTGATGGACTGGAGTGAGGTGATTGGACTGGTGCGAGGTGAGAGCTGGTGGTGTGTGATGACTGTGTGAAGGTATGGACTGGTGGGGAGGGTGATGAACTGGTGGTAGGGGTGGAGGGGGGTAGTGATGGACTGTTGGTGAGGTGATGGACTGGTGTTGCAGGTGATGGAATGGTGGTAAAGGGTGACGGACTGGAGGTTAGTATGGACTGTGGTGTTGCTGATGGGGATGGACTGGTGTGAAGGTGATGGTGATGGATTGGTGTGAGTATGAATGGATGTTGGGTAGGGTGATTAACTGTGGGAGGGTGATGAACTGGTGTGAGGGTGATGAACTGGGGTGAGGGGATGGACCAGTGGTGAGGGTGATGAACTGATGGTGAGAAGGGAGAAGGACTGGTAGTAAGGTTGATGGACTATTGCGAGAGTAAAGACTGAGATAAAGTGAAGGACAGTGATGAGGTGACTCATTGGTGCGAGGTGATGGACTGGATTGTTGGTGAAATGCAGGGTGTGGGGGGGTGGACGATGGGTGGCTAAGGTGATGGACTTGTGAAAGTGTTCGACTGATGGAGAGGTGATGCACTGCAGTAATGTGACGACTGGGTGCAAGGGTGATGGACTTGTGGTGAAGTGTGGACTGTAGGTGAGGGGATGAGTGGTGGTTAGGGTGTCCGGACTGTTTGGTGAGGTGTCGGACTGTTGGTGAGGTGATGGGATTGAGATGAGGGTGAATGGTATTGTGGGTGAGATTGATGGACTATGTGTGAGGCTGATGGGCTGGTGGAGAGGGTGATGGAATTGTTGGTGAGAGTGATGGACCTGTGGTGAGAAGTGAAGAACAAGCAAAGAAGTGAATTACTAGTGTGAGGGTGTTGGTCTGGGAATTGATTGTGGACGAACTGTGGTGAGGGTGATGTGCTGTTGGTGAGGGTGATGGAATGGTGGTGAGGTGATGGACCTGGTGGTGATTGTGACGAAACTGGTGGTGAGGGTGAAAGAACTGGAAAGGGGGTGGACTGGAGGTGAGGGTGATGAGTTTGGTATGAAGGGTGTATGGAGACCTGATGTGAGGGTGATGAACTGGTGTTGAGGTGATGAAACCGGTGGTGAGGGTGGAACGGACTGGATGTGAGGGTGAGGCTGTTGGTGAGGTGATGGAATGGTGGGTGAGGGTGATTGATGTGGTGGTGAGGTTGAGAACAGATGGATGAGATTGACGAACTGAAGGTGAGGTGAAGAGTGTAGTGGATGGACTGTGTGAGGGTGATGGACTGTGGTGAGGATGATGAACTAGTGGTGAGGAAGACGGAACTGGTGGTGAGGGTGAATGAGCCTGTTGGTTAGAGTGATGAACTGGTGGTTGAGGGTGATGGACTGGTGGTGATTTTTGAAGAAGAACTGGGTGAGGGTGAAGAACGGTATTGGGGAGGAACTGTGTGAGGGTGATTAGTTGGTGGTGAGGGTGAGGACTGGATGGGAGGGTGATGTGCTGCTGGTGAGGATGATGGATGGTTTTGAGTGATGGAATGGTGGTGATTTGATGGACGGGTGGTGAAGTTAGACGAACTGGTGAGGGTTAAGAAGTGTAAGAGGGAGTGGCTGGTGGTGAGGGTGATGGACTGGTGTGAGGATGATGAACTAGTGGTGAGGGTGATGACCTTTGTTAGGGTGATGAACTGTATGAGGGTGATGGACTGGGTGGTGAGGGTGATGGACTGGTCTTACGGGTGATGGACTGGAGGAGTGGAGTGATGGATTGTTGGTGAGGGTGATGGTCTGTGGTGAGTGTGATGCACTTGGTGCGAAGGTGAAGGACTGGTGAGAGGGGATTGTGATGACAGGTTAATGAGTTTTGATTTACGGTGGGAGGTGATGGAATGGTGTGACGTGATGTCTGGTGTGAGGGTCGTGGACTGTGGCGATGGGGATGGACAGGTTGGAGGGGTGATGAATGGTGGTGAGGGTAATGGTGATAGAAATCTGTGATGATTTGATTTAGCTGGTGGTGAGGGTGATGGAATGGTGGTGAGGGTGCTGACTGGTGGTAGGGTGATGGAATGAGTGAGGGTGATGGAGATAGAAACTGTGGTGAGGGTGATGGACTGGGGTGAGGGTGAGGAATTGGTGTGAGGGTGATGGTGATAGACTGGTGGTAGACGGTGATTTACAGTGGGAGAGTGAGGACTGTAGGTGAGGTGACCTTGACTGTAGCGTGTGATGGACAGGTGGTGATGGGAGATACAACCCTGTGGTGAGGGTGAAGCACTGGAGGAGAGGGTTATGTTCTGGTGGTGAGGGTGAATGGAATGTTGGGTGAGGGGATAGAAATGATGTAGTGGTTGGTAAAGGTGATGAACTTGTGGTGAAGTGATGGACCGTGCGATAGTGATGGACTGGTTGAGAGGGTAAGCTGGTGTTGAAGGTGACTGGTGTGATTGTGAAGGACTGGTTGGTGACCACTATCTGGTGAACTGGTGGTGAGGGGTGATGGACTGGTGTGAGGGCTATGGAGTGGTTGGTGAGTGGTGATTGACAGGTGGTGAGGGTGATGGACTGTTTGGTGAATGAGATCTTCTGTGGTGGAGTGTTGACTCTTTGTGGAGAGTGAAGAACACGTGGAAAAGGTGAAACATACTGGTATTGAAGTTGGATGGGACTGGTGGTGATGGTGAATGACGTGTGGTGAGGTGAATGGCTGCAGTTAGGATTATGGACGTGAGTGAGGGTGGAGGGACTGTGTATGATGATTAACTTGTGGTTGAAGGTGATGGGCTGCAGGTGAGCATTATGTACTTGTTTGTGAGGGTGATGGATTGGTAGAAGGGGAGATGAACTGTTGTGAGGGTGACTGATTGTAGATGAGAGTGTTGGACTGGGTGAGGGTGATGGACTGGTGGTGAGAGGGATGACCTGTTGATGCCGGTGATGGATTGGTGTAAGGGTGATGGACTGGTGTGAGGGTGATGGATTGGTTGTAAGTGTGACGGATTGTAGTGAGGGTGATGGAATGGTGTGAGCGTGATGCGTGACGAAGACTGGTGTAAGGTATATTAACTGGTGGTGAGGGTGATTGACTGGTGGTGAGGGTATGGACTGGTGGTGGAGGTGATGAACCTGGTGGTGAGGGTGTGCATGCTGTTTTTGAGGGTATGTCCTTGTGGAGGGTGATGACTGGTTAACGGAGCAGGGACTGCTGGTTATGGGGGGTGACGACTAGTGGTGAGGTGAATGACCTGGTGGTGAGAGTGGACTGGTGGCGAGGGTGATGAACTGTGGTGATGGTGATGGACTGGTTTGTGATGGTGAAGAACTAGTGGGAAGGTGGACTGGTGGTGAGATTATGGATTCGTGTGAGGGTGAGGACAGTGGTGAGGTGATGGATTGGTGGTGAGGGTGTTGGACTGGTGTTGAGGGTTATGAACTGGTGGGTGAGATGAGTGGACTGTGGTGAGGTTATGGAACTGGTGGTGAGGGAGATGACTGGTGGGAGTGTGACGGGTGGCGGAGTGATGAACTGGTGGTGATTTTGAAGGACTAGTAGTAAGGGTTGAGAACTGTGGTGAGGTGATGGACTGGTGGTGAGGTGGACTAGTGGCGATGGTGATTACTGTTGTGATGGTGATGAACTGGTGGAGAGGGTGAAGGACAGGTGGAGAGGGTGGACTGGTGGCGAGTGTGAGAACTGTGGTGAGGGTGATGGACTGGTGGTGAAGTGATGAACTGTGTGGAGTAGGTGAATGGACAGTGGTGAGGGTGATGGGACCTGGTGGAGATGTGATGAACTGGTGGTGTTAGGTGATGGGACTGGTGGTGAGGGTGAACTAGTGTGTCCAGTTAATGAAATTGGAAGTGTTGGAACATGTGGTGAGGTGATTGTGATGGACTGCTAGTGAGGTTAAGGACTGTGATGAGGGTGATGGAGTGTGGTTAGGTGATGGATTGGGTGAGAGTGACGGACTGTTGGTGAAGTTAACTGGCGGAGAGGGTGAGGGTTATGGACTTGTGATGAAGGTGACTGATTCGTGGCGAGTAGTAGTTCGACTGGGTGTGATGGTGATGACTGGGGGAGAGTGTATGGACTGTGTTTGATAGAGTTGGAATAGTGTTGAGGGTGGTGGACTGCGGTTTGGTGACCAACTGATGGGAGGTGGTCAACTGGGTGAGAGTGACAGTCGGTGAGGTGATATACTAGTGGCGAGGTTATAGACTGGTGTTGAGGGTCATGGACATGTTTGGTGGTGAAGGACTGGGTAGTGTGACTGATGGAGAGGTGGTTGACTGGTGTTGAGAGTGATTGAAACTAGTGGTGTGTGGACTTTTTCGTGACGGTGATGGATTTGGGTCCGTGAGGGTGACTGACTGCTGGTGAGAGTGTTGGACTGTGCTGAGGGTGAATGGACTGGTGGTGAGGTAATGGACTGGTGGTGAGGGTGACGAGCTGTTTGATGGTGATGCACAGGAGTTAGGGTCGACTGTGGTGAA
>NC_069446.1:38268514-38302322 GCF_026875155.1 Cherax quadricarinatus | reverse complement strand
CATCAATCCCCAGAAATCCCCCTCACCACCAGGGCAATCACCCTCACCACGGGCAATCACCTTCGTCCATCACTCGCAACCAGTCCTAAACCCTCCCCCCCCCAATCCATCCCCCTCACCTCCATCCACACTCTCACCACCAGTCCATAAACCTCCCCATAGCCCATCCCCTCAAACCAGTCCTTCACCCTCACCACAGTCGATCACCCTTAGCACCAGTCAATCACCGGGCAATCACCCTCACCACCAGGCAATCACCCTCACCACAGGTCAATCCCCTTTCAGTCCATCACTCGCACCACCAGTCCATCAACCTCACCACCAATCCATCACACTCACCACCAAACCACCCAACCTCACCACCATCCATCACCTAGCCCCACACTACAAATCAACCCACTACATTCCATATCTATGACCACAACATTACCAATCTGCCCACCACTGATTTATACATCTAAAATATCTACAATACATATCTTTCACGAAAACACTATACATTTTTTACCAAATCATGTCTTCCTTCTTGATATAGATTAAATACATAAATTAAATATTGTTAAATAGAAGTTTCTCACTAACATTAGTATACCAACCACTACAGCCCAGTGAAGAGAGTTACGCCTCTCAAAACTTGGGTCTCAGGTTCGAATCCTGAGCTTGGCACTTAAAATTTCTCAAGGGATGACAAGAAAAGGGAAATTTGGCTGCTTTCCTGAGAACGGCTTCTTTCCTCCTCACAATCTGGACCAAATAGCAAAAAGGTTAAAAGTTTGTAAAAGTCAGTGTAAAGGGCTCACCCTTCCTCGAAAGTTTAAGAAAAATTTTGTCGCAAGATTTCCTGGTCACAAATTTCACTTAAGAGTGAAATTGGGGAAGGAGCTTTCGCTAAGACTCATAAACCCAATGTGACAATGGATGATGGCTCGATCATCACTGCTTCTGTGAAAATCTTCCATAGCTACCAATATGACATGACAGAAGCTAGACTCTGAAAGCTGCTGCAGGGGGCTGGAGGAGCCCCAAAATTCCTTGGGATTGCAAAAGGGGCCTTCATACTGCAATCATCAGGGAGCTCTGCCCAGGAACAGCCCTTAGACAACTTCGACAGCAACCCAGTTTGTGAATGTAAGAAATGAAAGAATGTAAGAAGCCGTAAGGAATGCAGTGACAGAGTTTCATGAAAAGGGGTTTTCTCACACCAAGATCTCCATCCCGGCAACATTCTCATCGAAAAAGTTGATAATAAATACTTGCACATCTGAAAAGACCTGGGAATGTCCCGCAAGCTTGGGGAGGACCCATCATGGCTAAATCATACATAGAACAAGATAATGAAGACTTAAATAACCTACTTACCTATCTACCATCTGAGCGAGGTACAAGGGACCCATCAGTGTATAAAAACAAAGTAAATCATATATAGAATAAAATGAGTAGTATAGTGGTTGTCGATGTACACGCACGCACGCACACACGCACACACACGCACAACCCCACACACGCACATACGCACACACCACACACACACACACACACACACACACACACACACACACACACACACACACACACACACACACACACACACACACACACACACACACACACACACACACGCACACACATGACATGGGACAGCAGTAAGACAAGAGAGAGAGGGGTGGGTGGATTGCATATTCTTGGACTGCAAAAGGGAGTTTTGACACAGTTCCACACAAAGAATTGGTGCAAAAACTGGAGGACCAAGCAGGGATAACAGGGAAGGCACTACAATGGATCAGGAATACTTGTCGGGAAGACAGCAGCGGTCATGGTACGTGGCGAGGTGTCAGAGTGGGCACCTGTGACCAGCGGGGTCCCACAGGGTCAGTCCTGGGACCATTGTTTGTTTCTGGTATTTGTGAACGACATGACGGAAGGGAAATAGACTCTGAGTGTCCCTGTGTGCAGATGACGTGAAGTTGATGAGAAAATTTCACTCGATCGAAGACCGGGCAGAACTACAAAGGATCGGGACAGGCTGCAGACCTGGTCCAGCAATTGGCTCCTGGAGTTCAATCCACCAAGTGCAAAGTCATGAAGATGGGGAAGGGCAAAGAGACCGCAGAGGGAGTACAGTCTAGGGGGCCAGAGACTACAAACCTCACTCAAGGAAAAAGATCTTGGGTGAGTAAAACACCAGGCAATCTCCTGAAGCGCACATCAACCAAATAACTGCTGCAGCATATGGGCGCTGGCAAACCTCAGAACAGCATTCCGACATCTTAATAGGGATCATTCAGGGGACCCTGTACACCGGTACGTTAGGCCCCTATTGGAGTATGCGGCACCGTTTGGAACCCACACCTAGCCAAGCACGTGAAAAAAACTAGAGAAAGTGCAAAGGTTTGCAACAAGACTAGTCCAGAGCTAAGAGGTATGTCCTACGAGGAGAGGTTTTAAAGGGAAATCAACCTGAAAGACACTGGAGGACAGGAGAGATAGGGGGACATGATAACGACATACAAAATACTGAGAGGAATTGACAAGGTGGACAAAGACAGGATGTTCCAGAGATTGGACACAGTAACAAGGGGACACAGTTTGAAGCTGAAGACACAGATGAATCACAGGGATTTAGGAAGTATTTCTTCAGCCACAGAGTAGTCAGTAAGTGGAATAGTTTGGGAAGCGATGTAGTGGAGGCAGGATCCATACATAGCTTTAAGCAGAGGATGATAAAGGCCCCACGGCTCAAGAGAAGAGCGACCTAAATAGCGATCAGTGAAGAGGCGGGGCCAGGCTCGGACACGACCCCCGCAACCTCAACTAGGGGAGTACAACTAGGTGGAGTACATACGCACATACGCACATACGCACATATGCACACACACACACACACACACACACACACACACACACACACACACACCACACACAACACACACACACACACACACACACACACACACACACACACACACACACACACCCACAACACACACAACAACACACACACACACCACAACACACACACACACAAAACAACACACAGATACATACATTTATGCATTTGTGAATCTTCGTGTATCATGCAGAAACATGAGACTAATAACAAGAAAAATGATAAGTGATAACAATTAAATTACATTTTCCATGTATGGATCTTGAAGCTTTACTCAAGGACAATAATTTATGTACCAAAAACGTTCACAAATATGTTCACCACCAGCAGATCACCTTCCCACCAGTCCCCTCACCCTCACCAAAAGTGCATCAACCTCACCACCAGTTCATCATCTTCACCCTCAGTCGATCACCCTCTCCACCAGTTCATCACTCTCATCACCGTCCATCACCCTCAAAAACCAATAAATAACCCTCACCACCAGTCGTCACCATCACCTCACAACCGTCCATCACCCTCAAACCACAAGTCCATCACCCTCTCCACCAGTCCCCTAACCCTCCCCCACCAGTCCAACACCCTCACCACCAGCAAATAACCCCTCACCACCAGGAGGCCTGGGCACAGACCGGGCCGCGGGGGCGTTGACCCCCGGAACCTCTCCAGGTAAACTCCAGGTAAACCAGTCTGTCACCCTCACTCTCACAACCAGTCCATCAGCCTCTCCACCAATCCATAACCCTCGCCACCAGTCCATTACCCTTACCACCAGTGCATCACCATCAAACTCACCTCCACTCCATCACCCTCACCACCGATCCACCACCCACACCACCAGTCCATGACACTCACCACGAGTCGGCCTTCACCACCTGTTAACACAGCCACCACCAGTCCAACACCCTCACCACCTGTCCATCACCCTCACCACCAATCCGTCACACTCACTACCAGGCTAACACCCTCACCACCAGTAATTCACCCTCCCAGTCAGTCCTTCACTCTCACCACCAATCCATCACTCTCATCACCAATACATCGCCTCACCACCAGTCCATCACCCTCACTACGAGTCCATCACCCTTATCTCCAATGCAACACTCTTATCACCAGTTCATCACCCTCACCACCAGTCAGTCACCCTCACCACCAGTCCATCACCCTCACCACCATTCCAACACTCTCACCACCAGTCCATCAGCATCACCACCAGTCAATCATCCTCACCACAAGTCCACTACAATCACACTCACCACCAGTCCATCACAATCACTTTCACCACCAGTCCATCTTTCACACTTCCAATTCACCACCCCACAACTAGTTCATCATTCTCACCAGCAGTCTATCATCCTCACCACCAGTCCATCACCCTCACCAAAATTCCATCACCCTCATCACCTTTCCATCACCCTCACCACAAGTCCGTCACCCTCACCACCAGTACATTACCCTCACACCAATCTATCACCCTCACCACCAGTCCATCACCCTCACTACCTATCCATCACTCTCACCACCAGTCCATCACCCTCACCACCTGTCCATCACCCCCCCACAAGTTCATCACGCTTTCCACATGTTCATCACCCTCACCCCCAGCCCATTGCCATCAATTTCACCAAAAGTCCATCACCACCATCCTCACCACCAGTACATCTCTTTCACCACCATCCATCTCTTTCACCACCAGTCCATGACCCTCAACCACCAGACCGTAACCCTCACCACCAGTTCATCCACCCTTAACAACAGTCAATCATATCACCCTCACGACCAGTACATGACCCTCACCACTAAGTACATCACCCTCATCACAAGTACATCACCCTCTCCACAAGTACATCACCCTCACCACCAGTGCATCACCCTCACCACAAGTACATCACCCTCACCACCAGTCCAACACTCTCACCAGCAGTCAGTCACCACCCTCACGACCAATCCATCACCGTCACGAAAAGTCCACACCACTAGTTCATCACTCTCACCACCAGTCAACCACCCTCGCCATCAGTCACCCTCACCCCCCAGTCCTTCACCACCACCACATGTCCATGACCCTCAACACCAGTCTATAACCCTCGCCACTAGTATATCACCCTCACCTACAGTCCACCCTCACCATCAGTTGGTCACCAAACCGCCATCCATCACCCTCACCACTATTCCAACACTCTTAACACCAGACAGTCACCCTCACCACCAGTCCACCACTCTCAAACACCAGTCCATAACCATCACCCCCCAGTCCATCACCCTCACCATAGTCCATCACCCTCACCACAGTCGAGCACTCTCGCCACGAATCGGTCACCCGCACCACAAAGTCCATCACCTTCACCCTCTCCGCCAGTCCTACACTCTCACCAACAGTCCGTCACTCTCACCACCACGTCCATCACCCTCATCACCAGTCCATCACCCTCACTAGCAGTCCATCACAATCATCCTCACCACCACTCTACAACAATCATTCTCACCACATGTCCAACACAATCACACTTCCAGTTCATCACCGACACCACTAGTTCACCCTCACCACCAGTCCATCACCTACACCACCAGTTTCATCACCATCACCACCAGTCCATCACCCTCACCACCAGTTCATCACCCTCGCCACCAGTCCACCCTCACCACCTCTCCTTCACCCTCACCACCAGTCCATCACCCTCACCACCAGCCCATCGAGTCCTTCACTCTCACCAACAGTCCAACAACCTCACCACCATCAGATCACCCTCACCACCAGTCCATCACCCTCACCACCTGTCCATCACCCTCACCAAGAGACCATAACCTTCACCACCCGACCATCTCCCTCACCACCAGTTCGTCACCTTAACCAACAGTCTATTATACCCACAACAAATTCTTCACCCTCAACTTCAGTCCATCACCCTCAACTCCAGTCCATCACCCTCACCACCTGTCCATCACCCTCACCACCAATCCATAATACTCACCACCAGTCCACCTTCACCACAAGTTCATCACCATCACAACCAGTCCATCACCATCACCACCAGTCGTCACCATCACAAGCAGTCCTTCTCCTTTACCACCAGTCCATCACCCTCACCACAAGTACATCACCCTCAAAAACAGTGCATCACCCTCACCACCAGTTCATCACCCTCACCACCAGTCCAACCAGTGGAATCTACTACAACCAGTTCGTTATCCTCAATACCAGTCCATCATCATCACTCTCACCACCAATCCATCACCCTCACCATCAGCCTATCACCCTCACCACCAGTAAATCACCTTCACCACAAGTCTGTCACCATCACGCTCACCACCATTCCATCACCCTCACTACCAATCCGTCACCCTTACAACCAATCCATCACCCTCACCACCAGTCCATTACCCTAGCTTCCAGTCCATCACCCTTACAACCAATCCATCACCCTCACCACCAGTCCAACACTCTCATCCCCAATCAGTCACCCTCACCACCAGTCCATCACCCTCAAAACCAGTGTTTCACCTTTTCCACCAGTCCCTCACTCTCATAAAGAGTCCAACAACCTCACCACCAGCAGATCACCTTCACCAACAGTCCATCACCCTCACCACCTGTCCATCACCCTCACCACCAGTCCATAACACTTTTCACCCTACCATCTCCCTCACTACCAGTTCATCGCCCTAACAACAAGTCCATCACCTTCACAGCAAATTATTCACCCTCAACTCCAGTCCATCACCCTCACCACCAGTTCGTCACCCTCACCACCTATCCATCACCCTCACCACCACTCCATAGCCCTCACCACCAGTACATCACCCTCACCACCAGTTCATCACCTTCACCACCAGTCCATCACAATCACCACCAGTCCACCCTCAACACCAGCCCATCACCCTCACAACCAGTCCATCACCCTCGCCACAAGTTCATCACCTTTACCACCAGTCCATCAGTCTATCACCCTCACCAACAGTCCATCACCCTCACCACCAGAACATGACCCTCACCTCTAGTGCATCACCCTCACCACCAGTTGATCTCCCTCACGACAACTCCATCACCCTCGCCACCAGTCCATCATTCTCACCACCAGTAAATCACCGTCACCACCAGTCTATCACCATCACCCTCACCACCATTCCATCACCCTCACCACCAGTCCATCACCCTCACCACCAGTCTATCACCATCACCCTCACCACCATTCCATCACCATCACCACTAGTCCACCCTCACCATCAGTCCACAACCCTCACCACCATTCAATGACCCTCACCTACATTCCATGACTCTCACCACCAGTCCATCACCCTCACCACCAGTCCATCACCCTCACCACCAGTCCATCACCCTCACCACCAGTCCATCACCCTCACCACCAGTCCATCACATTCACCACCAGTAAATCAAACTCATCGCCAGTCTATCACAATCACCCTCACCACCATTCCATCACCCTCCCCACCAGTCCATCACCATCGCCACCAGTCCATGACCCTCACCTCCTGTAGATCACGCTCGCCACCTGTGCATCACCCTCACCATCAATCCATCATCCGCTCCTCCAGTCCATCACCCTCACCACCAGTCCATCACCCTCACCATCAATCCATCATCCACTCCTCCAGTCCATCACCCTCACCACCAGTTCATCACCCTCACCACCAGTTCATATTCCTCACCACCAGTCCATCACTATCACCCTCACCACCAGTTCGTCACACTCACCGCCAGTTCATCACCCTCACCACTGGTTCATCATCCTCACCACCAGTCCACCCTCACTACCACTTCTTCACCCTCACCACCAGTTCGTCAACGTCACCACCAGTCCATCAACCTCACCACCATTCCATCACCTTCACTACCATTCCATCACCCTCACCAACAGCACATCACCCTCACATCCAGTCCGTCACCCTCACCACCGGTTCATCACCCTCACCACCAGTTCATCACCCTCACCATCAGTCCATCACTCTCACACCAACTCATCACCCTCACCACCAGTCCACCCCCACTACCAGTTTCTTCACCCTCACCGCCAGTTCGTCACAATCACCACCAGTCCATCACCCTCACCACTATTCCATCACCCTCACCACTAGTAATTCACTCTCTTTGCTAGTTCTTCACTCTCACCACCAGTCCATCACTCTTACCACAAATAAATCAAACTCATCACCAGTCCATCACTCTCACAAAGAGTCCATCACCCTCACAACCAGTCTATCACCCTCACAGAGAGTCCAACAATCTCACAACCAGTCCATCACCTTCACCACCAGTTCATCACCTTCACCAGCAGACCATCACCTTCACCATAAGTTCATCACCCTCACCACCAGTTTATTACCCTCACCAACAGTCCATCACCATCACCACCGGTCCAAGCTCCCCACCAGTTCATCACCCTCACCACCAGTTCGTCACCCTCACCTAAAGTCTATCACCCTCACCACCAGTCCAACACTCTCACCAGCAGTCAGTTACCCTCTCCACCAGTCCATCTCTCTCACCAACAGTCCATCACCCTCACCCGATGTCCATCACACTCAGCACCAGTTCATCACCATCACCAGTGTATCACCCTCTCCACCACGTCATCACCAACACCACCAGTCCTTCACTTTTATCTCCAGTCCTTCACTCTCGCCAACAGTCCATCAACCTTATTTCCAGTCCTTCTCCCTCACCACCAGTCCATCACCCTCACCACCAGTCCATCACCCTCACCACCAGTCCATCACCCTCACCACGATTCCGTCACCCTCACCACCAATCCACCACCCTCACCACCAATCCACCACCCTCACCACCGATCCACCACCCACAACCACCAGTACATGACCCTCACCACCAATCAACCATCACCACCTGTGCATCACCTTCACCACCAGTCCTTCACTTTTATCTCCAGTCCTTCACTCTCGCCAACAGTCCATCAACCTTATTTCCAGTCCTTCTCCTCTCCACCAGTCCATCACCCTCACCATCAGTTCATCACCCTCACCACCGGTCCATCACCCTCACCACCGGTCCATCACCCTCCACCACAGGTCCATCACCACCCTCACCACCGGTCCATCGACCCCTCACCACCGTCCCATCACCCTCACCACCATCCATCACCCCTCACCACAGTCCATCACCCTCACCATCAGTTCTCACCCTCACCACCGGTCCATCACCCTCACCACCGTTTAAGTCGGTAGTTGTTGGGTGTTGGTGAAGATTTTTCAGTTTGCGTGGAGGTGTTAAGGGAATAGTTCCAATCACCCTCACCATCCAGTTTCACACCCTCACCACCACGCAGTTAATCACCCCTACCACAACATTCCCATCATACTCACCACCAATCCATCACCATCCACCATCACCTTCAACAGTCCACCCAATCTCGGAGCATCACCAAGCATCCATCACCCTCACCAACATGTCCATCACTCACACATCAGCACAATACCATCACCCCTCTCACCGCCAGTTCATACACTCTGCAACCAAACCAGGTCATCCCCCCACTCACCATCCATTCTCGCGAGCTTATCCACACCACCAGTCCATCATCCTCACCACCAGTCCATCACCATCACCATCACACCTAGGGGAAGCAGGGGGGTCTAAACCAACTGTCGTGTAGTATAATCAATAAACTAGTCCATTACCACAACCACAACATATAACACACTCCGGCAGCACAAAAACACTTACGGTACATTTTAATCTTTACTAGTAAATTTAATTTTAGCGTAAAAAAGTATTTTCTTTAATTTGTAAAGAAACATTATAAAATAAGAGTATATTTTCTGTCATTACCATCATATACTACATAACAATGTAGTCATGACACTACCTACCCCGTGTCACTTGACACTATCTTTCCATATGTGTCATGACACACCTACTACTCCGTGTCACATGAAACTCTTGTCTCTGTTTTACGAGACGCTCCTTTTCTTTGTGTCACAAACACCTTTTGTCCTAGGCCACACGACCACGCCCTTCTTTCCGGTGTCACACGACACCCTGTTCTCTGCGTCATTACACGCTTCCTCTCTGTGTCACTCGACACCCTGTTCTCTGCGTCATGATACTCCTCTGTGTCACAAGAACACCTTTTGTACAGGGTTACATGACACATTAATAATGGCATATATATTTGGTTATAAGACCCTACACCTGTGTTCTTAACGACCAAATTGTCTCACATTGACTCCGTTAAACACAGGTAGTGTCCGTGTCTTCACACGACACTACATCCGACTTGTCTTTCACACGACACTATCCCTCTGTGTCATCACACGACACTAACAGGAATTTCGACAGTGTCCTCACACGACACTACCTCTACTGATTCATCACACGACACTACCCTCGACTGTGTCCTTCAACACGAGACTACCTCGACTATGTCTTGCACACGACACTTACCTCGACTGTGTCTTCACATGACACTACCTCGACTGTGTCTTCACAACGACACTACCTCTCGACTGTGTCTTTTCACACGACACTACCTCGACTGTCTTCACACGACACTACCTCAACTGTTCTTTCACATGACACTACCTTCGACTGTGTCCTTTCAACAACGACACTACTCGACTGTTTCTTCACATGGAACACTACCTAGACTGTGGTCTTCACACAATACTACCTCGACTGTGTCTTCACATGGACACTACCTCGACTGTGTCTTCACGACGACAACTACCTCGACTGTGTCTTCGACACACACAACCTCGACTGCCTTCACACTACACTACCTCAACAGTGTCTTCACATGACACTACCTCGACTGTGTCTTCACACACACTACCTCGACTTGTGTCTTCACATGACACTACCTCGACTGTGTCTTCACAACGAAACTACCTCGTCTGTGTCTTCTACACGACACTACTTTCAACTGTGTCCTTCACATGACACTACCTCAGTAGTGTACTTGGCTACTGAGCTCCTCAATGTGAGGTGGTTTCCGGTCCTCTCCCCCACACTTTCAGTCCCCCCACTTCCGATCCCCATACTTCCGGTCCCGTCCGCCACCCCCCTCCGCCCCACTTTACTTCCGATATCGCCCCGCTCCCAATTTATATTTCTTTTCTCGAATTTTTCAATTTTTTTTCGATTTTTATTAGATTTTTTTTTTCGAATTTTATTTTTTTTGGTTTACCATATAGGCGTTGGCAAAGTGCCCATATGGGGTACCTGTATATAAGACCTCCACACTCCCCCAAAAGTCCCAATTTTAACCCTTTTTCCAAAATTAACAGGGTTGCCAATTCAATAATACAAAATAAAAGATTTGAGTACCTCCCCCTATGGGACCCCTTGTAAAAAATCTCCTCGATTGAAATTTGAGGTCCCCCTCTATGTGGCTAAGCATACAAATGGTTGTGGGGGGTATGGTAAAGGTTTCCCCTATGGGCATGTCTTCCCCCTTGGTAGTACAGGTTGAAACAAGTAACTTCCTCTTATTGACTTAAACATGGCGTGAACCCCACTATAACCAGAATATTGCATCACGTTTGGTACAATCCACCCCATGGGTAACCACCCCATGTGTTAACCACCCCTAGCGGGAGTTAACAACATGTTTGTTCATGCCAGTGTGGCGTCACGTGATAGCCACCCATGACGTCATCACCAGTAACACAGGTCCACAGATGTTTCAGAGTTCATCAAGCTGAGTCCTCTGTATCCTCACATTAACTTAAATATCAGGATAACACAATACACAATATTTTCATTATTTTTATTTTCATATACAACAAATTTTCAGGTAACACAATTTTTCGTAATACATAAGATTATATACAACTAAAATCGTCACATGGGAAAACATTGTGAGGATCCCAGTGTCAGCTACGTTAAGATGGTGGGAATATCAGGTTGACCATAACAAGGATTGCTTAGTTTCAATGATACCTTTTATTCATCAAAGGCTGCAATCCCTCTCTTTTTATTCTTTACTGTACAAATTCACCTTTTACATTGCTATTAGAACTTACAAATTGAATACTTTCCTATCTACATTTCTTTAAAGATTCTTGATATCAATGCATGAGTTAATAATGGCTGAACGGGGGTGACGGGATACCCTTAGCTCTAACAGACAAGTATTTGATATACCTCCAACAATCTTTACCGAATACATTTTATCTTTCAGGAGCTACCAACTCATAATATTATATTCACCACATTTTCATATTCAAATAAACCTATCTCACCTTTCCTACTATTATCATGCAAGGATGAATCAGGACTGAAATTTGAAAAAATCCATATCAATCCTAACAAAGGTTCTCCTTTTTAAATCAGCAACCAAATCTTTTTTTTTTTTATTTGCATTTCAAGCTAAAAATGTAGGAATCTGTGTCTGTATACAGAGTTTTTTACGTCATGCACCATAAAGTTGTTTAAAAACTTTATTAAAAAAATAATACAATTTCTTCTAGGCACTCAAGAATTTTAAAACCGAGATAGTGGGTTTGTTTAACTTCTAAGTTTCGATTTAGTGAATGTTACAAACTCTGTCTTGATTAAAATGTGTGAATATTTTTTTAGGAAAGGATCTTTGTGGTTTTAATAAATCCTTTCTCAATCTAGATGTTATCTATAAGACGTTGAAGAGAGGTCCCGGTTTCAGCTCCTGGACAGGACAGTCCCTCGGCATGGAAACAGATCTCCTTGCATCCTACACTCCTGTAATACGAAGAGGCTTGATCTAGGTCTGTTTCACTTAATTTTCACATAATAGCATTAATGGTTAATTTGAACTTATTTGACTTGATGTACATATGTGGCTGTTCCTTGGATATTTTGGTGATATATGAAGGGTTTTAAAAATTTGACTGAGTATATTCATATACTGCATGCACCTTTTCAACCTCTAACCCAAGTTCCATTAGTAACTGTAGCAAATCTAGACTGACCATATAATTTTTCTGAGGTAAATGACTTGCCACTAATTTCGCATTAGATTTGAGTATATTTCTACCTTCATTTTTCAATACAGATTCACAATAAGGAGACAACATCTCTTGTGATATATTCATGTGTGATAATACAAAGGGTAGTTCATCAGTACGTCTAGTTACCTTAGGGGATACATGTGTGATAATACCAAGGGTAGTTCATCAGTACGTCTACCTTAGGGGATACATGTGTGATAATACCAAGGGTAGTTCATCAGTACGTCTAGCTACCTCAGAGGACACGGGCTTGGTATCACATTCTATCTAATATCCCTTTTGACCCTCACAGGAAACATTTCTTAATCCCACATCGAGGAAATCATTCTTCCTCCTCATTTCGATAATTTTCTATTCCATTCTGTGGAAGAAGCTTCAAACCATTCCACAGCATACAAAGAATTAAAATCTAATATAAAATGTGAGTACACATTCCACTTCAATCAGCAAATTGCCGATTAAGGGATTATCACTTTAGTAGATGATAAACTGTAAGGCATAGTGAAACCCTCCTCTGAGATTCCTTTTATTTAATGTGGTCCGTATAAATTTCATTGGATTATATTATAGCGAATTTCACATTAGTTACCCAATAGGATGCATCCCAACTGAAAAAGGCAAACTTATGTTAATTACTAACACGAGCTTATAAAATATCTTTGAGTGTATTTAGCGCAGCTCCATGAAGAAATCAGTTAACAATCCAACACTGTCTGATATACAACATTAAGTAATCTCCTACTCTTAACATTTTCCCAAGTCAATACTTTCATATGCATCATGTCATAATCCTTCCTGGCTAATTGCACTACTTTACAAAGAATTACAAAAATGGCTTACTCGGTAATTTGTTTATCGAGTTTTTTCTTTAAACAAATCAATATAATGGTAGCACAGCCTTGCATTCCTTTACATAAAAAAGGCAACACATCCTGAGGCACATCTTTCAGAATAGTTCCTTTGTTTATTTCAATTATTTACCTGCCCTTGATTTTTTTATCTGCAAACGTGGAAAGGAGATCACATATAATAAAGACAGAGAATCTTGAAACCTAACCTTACCTATGTCAACTTCAAGAATTTGAGACTTTGTTTCAATTAAATTCAATATCATATTTACAACCTCAATTTCCTTTAAAATTAGCCTAATCATACCGACATTTTATGACAAAAAAAAATAATAAATTCTCACTTCGTATCTTACACTGCAAATGCATTTGGGCGCACGAATAAGGGGTGCACCAATATAATTATTGAATTTTAAATTGTGGTTCATGTTGTTTAATTGATTATCTTCGTGCAATCGGAAAGGTGTTACTAAATAATTCACAAGTGATCCCTGTGAATCATGTCAGTCTTATCCTCCTCTGTCAAATTTGAAGGTGTATACTACATAATTCAGCAGTGATCGTGAATCAATTCAGACTTATCCTCCTCTCTAGTCATATTTGAAGGAGTTTACTACATAATTCCACAATGACTGTAATCATGTCTGGTCCTTCTCCTCCTCTGGTTAAATTTGAAAGGAGTTTACTACTTAATTCCTAAGTGATCTGTGAATCATGTCTGTCCTTATCCTCACTCAGTCATATTTTAAATGTGTTTTTACTACATAATTCACAAGTGATCTGTGAATCATGTCTGGTCTTATCCTCCTCTGTCATATTTGAAGGTGTTTACTACATAATTCACAAGTGATCTGTGAATCATGTCTGGTCTTATCCTCCTCTGTCATATTTGAAGGTGTTTACTACATAATTCACAAGTGATCTGTGAATCATGTCTGGTCTTATCCTCCTCTGTCATATGGATTACATAATACTCTCTTCTAAACTTTATCTTACTCCATTTACCATTGACATTTAAAATGAAATGATTAGCTGCATCCTTCCCCTTATAACTCTTCATGCACACTATTTCACCTGTGTGATCAAATATAATATAACAATAGGCAATGGCTTTATGGCGTGACTCAGTTTTACCTGCCGGGAGAGTGGTATCTATGCACAATAGAAATCGAAATACACTCGATGTATTCGCTGAATTTTATCACTAAATTTCTAAAGTGTACAGTTGTTCCTTCCAGGTGGGAATACTAGAGTCCGATTTACATCACATCTTCGTGGAAATCTAACTCGTCCTGGAAATTTTAACTTCACAAATAATTATGGCAAAGGTGCTTCTATCATCACTTTTTTTTCTGTCATTAATCATTCTAATATAGCGTGAAACTCTTTGACTGAAACCAAATGACTATTTATTCAATGCCCCCCCCAATAAGGCATACACATAATGTCCTTATATTTCTTATTCCCTTACGGGCACATAGCCACAAATGACCCATCTTATCCTCTCTTAATTGATAAACGTAATAATGACACCTTAATTTCCTTTTCTAATAGAACCTAAATTTCACGTGTATGGGAAAATCATCTGTAAAAGATTTTTAGCATGACTAAGACACTCTCTCTTAGGATTTAACAACTTAGGAAATATTTTCCCTATCTCATACCCTTTTTGTGACAATGATAGGCAGCAAAACAAACGCAGTACACTCAATCCATAATTAATATCTGGATTAAAGCTATATTGTGCTCCCTCGTAGTTTCTGGGATATTCCCACATATGATCCCCAATTGCACTTCTGAATCAACCTGAGCATATACTAGCTGCAAAGATTCCTTTAGATCTATGATCCCTTCCTGATTTGCAACTCTGTCTCATATCTATCTAATATCGTTACCACCCATTCGATCAAATACTTTCAAGATTTCCTCCTTTCACTACTAACTAAAAACACTAAATTTAATTATCACAAAATTGTCCCATTTTGATTAAAAAAAAAAAAATCATGCACACCTAATATGTTTTTGACTAATGTCCTAATAACTATAATCGGATGGATTCTGAGTGACATTGCAGAGGTGATCTATCATACATATCTCGCATCTGACCTAAAAATTAAATCCCTATAAGCAAGCAAATACATTCTTAAATCACTCTTAAGTTGAGGGACACTATATTTCCTCACTTTGTGCCTGCCTCTAAAATTCTGGACGTATGTTATAATTTCAGGTATGTTTCATCGTTCATATTCACAGGGGCGCATGTGAATACCTTCGCCTCTCATCTTCATTCACGTCGCACCTCACACTGTGTGAGCCGACATTACATCCCTCAGACTATGTGAGATACTTGCTCTCTCATATCTTCATTAACGTGACAGATGTATCCACATTCCAGGCTGCACTCCGTGTTGTGAGGTTACCAACACAAGCAGAACAACGCTGCACTCTCTGGTTCATTCTTGGTCGCACCTCCAGATGTGCCGTCATTACTCCTGGATTATGTGAAGTACCTGCTCTCTCAGAGTCATGTAACAGCTGCAGAAGTACCAGGTGTATTTCTCCGAGGAAAAGTATCCAATTCATATTCCATATTTTTACATATTTCTCGTCTCGGTATTCACATACTGATCGATTAAATAAACATTTCTCCTCACAACAACACCTATAAGGCTCTAGTTTTCACATTTTTATCATACTACAATTAATATTTAATAGAGTAAAAACAAAATCTTTCACTACATAACATGTAATTAATGTCTGGTAAGAAACCACCAACAATTTATATAACAAAATTCGCATCACAAGATTTCCTTAATACAACAAAAAATATAAGACACTGATCTCATGTTTTACATATTAACATTTCCTCGCTCCGGTATTCACCAATACAACGATTAATACAACAAAATCTTTCACCTCCAACAATTTTTTACATAATACGACAAAAATATAAGGTACTGGTCACAATTTGGATACATACCTGTTTTTACAGCCTCTACCGATAATAACATCAATGTGTTCCCACTCTTTTTGGTAATTCGCAATCTTTCACCGAGATGTGGCATCTCCTCGCCTTGATTTGCGATGATTTTCGTATTATCGACATTCCCACTTCATTAATTCGTGTGTATTCGTTTCTCTATATCCTCTGTTAAGAATTTCACTCATTAACACATTTATCCGGTAAAAATTTCACTCAATGTCTGGTAAAAATTTCACTCAATGTCTGGTAAGAATTTCACTTGTATACTCCAACCTCTCATTATTTGCCCTTGTTAAGTTTAAATGATCAATTAATATGTTAAAGTACAAGTTTAATACCACGAATTAAGATTTGGGATAAATTTTTTTCAAGTGAATTAAGAACATTCAACACCTTTAAAGGTACAATTTTTGTTTAACCACAATTTTACATATCACGAATCAAGATTTGTAAGTACAACTTACCTTCATGATGCAGGTGAGGGGGGGGCCGGGGGAATTAATAAGAGGTCTGCCACGCTTGACGAATTGAAAACAGTCCCTCGTTCTGTCAGACACCTTGACCTTTATATGGTTCCACCCCGAAATTAATAGCCCATGTTAGTAGACAAGTTAGATAAAATCTTCTTGCGAACACTTGGTCAACACAGGTCACACAGACGGTGCCGTGAAATGCCGCTCACACCGAAGGTAATTTCCGATATGAAAATCACAACACCACCCAACGTGAACTGATAACATCTCCTACTGCACACGTGAGTCAACACAATCAGACAGGACAGTCAATCAAATTGGTTCATCATGTATCGAAAAGGAACTAATTTAGTGAGGGTCCGGTCGGAACAGGAGGTCGCACTGGTATCCCTTGTTATCTTAGGCTGATATATATCATTGAAAACTCATTAACACTCCAGTATACAAGTCACCTCTCAAAAAAAGGTAAACACAGTTTATATCCTCTCGCTAGTACAATGAACTTGACAACATACACATCGGTGATGTTGATATATTTCTTAACCTTCAAGGATTATCACGCCGATTATTCGAAAAGTGGCAAATCTTATTTCACACAAAATTATAAAGTTATACGGTGAGGAAATTCATAACATTATAAATGTGTGGGACATCTCATCCACTAGAGCCAGATCAAAATATCCTAAATTAACCAAATTAAGTAAAGATATTTTGACCCATGCCGAATGTTCATTGCATCATCGGATGAAAATACATTAATAAGAAACATAAGAACAAAAAACGAATGAACACTGCAACAGGCCAACTGACCCCTGCGGAGCAGGTCCATGTCTCCCCCCCCTAAATAGACCAATGACCCACTCCTCCGCATTATCCCCTAATGACCCACCCAGTCCCTGATCACCCCACTCAAGGATGAGCACGGCACCAGACCCAGTAGCAGCCATGCCAGTCAGGTCCCAAGTCACACCCACTCCAAACCCACTCATAATTTATCTAACTTAAAATAACATAACGTTTTTAGCCTGAATAACTGTACTCGTGGAGTTTGTTCCACCATCCACAACTCTATTACCAAACCAGTGCTTCCCTATATCCTTCCTGAATCTGAATTTTTCCAACTTCAAGCCATTGCTGCGAGTCTCTGTCTTGCTGGAAATTTTCAGCACACTATTTACATCCCCTTATTATTTCTGTTTTCCCATTTATACACACTATCTTCTCCCTAATTCAACCCGTTCGAGATATGCAGATTCAGGCCCTCAGTCTATCCTCATATGGAAGATTCTGATTACATGGGATCATCTTTGTCATCCGCCTTTGGTGAGTACGTTTTCCAGAGCATTTAATCCATTCTGTAATACGTGACCAGAACTGAGCAGTATAGTCCTAAATGAGCCTAACCAAGAATATATAGAGTTGAAGAACAACCGAGGACTCTATTATTTCTTACTTCTAGATATGAAGCCAAGAATTCTGTTAGCTTTATTGCGAATACAAATCACCTGTTTGTCTTGGTTTTAGATACTGCTAAAACGAACTCCTAAAAATCCTTTTCGCAATCGATAATTTAAGATCAACATTATTTAGTTTATATGTTGCATGGTTATTTTAACTGTCCAACATTTTAGAACTTTGCAATTGTCAATATTAAACCGCATCTGCCACTTCTCCAACCATTGCATCATCCTATTCAAATCATCCTGGAGTGCTCTAGTGTCCTCATTAGAATGAATTGGACGGCCTATTTTGGTGTCATCAGCAAATTATTGTGTATGTCGCTATTTATTCCCTCATCTATGTTGTTTATGTAAACTGTAACAACAACGTGCCCAACACTTGACCCTAGGAAACACCGCTTGTGACATTGCCCCCATTCTGATTTCTCCCCATTTATGAGCAAACTCTTGCTGTCTATTTGTCAGCCATGATGGCCTCTACCAGGAGAAAAATTTCTCCTATTCCGTGTGCCCTAAGTTTCCTCAATAGCCTTCTGTGTGGAACTCTATCGAAATCCTTACTGAAGGTCCATATACACAATATGTATTCATTACCATGATCTACCTCCTCAAACACCTATGAAAAAAGTTAGTAAATTCGTAAGACAGAACGCCCGCTTTGGTTAAAAACCGTGTTGAGAATCATTAAATAAATCTGTTGTCTGTCCAGAGATGGCGTCGAATTGCTCGGCAATTATTGATTCATAATTTTCCCCACTATGGAGGTAAGGCTTAATTGGTCTATAGTTTTTCGAAGCCAAGGACCTGTCACCTGCCTTGTAAATAGGTATTACATTTGCATTTTCCACTTATCAGCACTATTTATTTGTGGAATGTATGATAGATGACACCACCACACAAAACAGACGTCATGCTCTGGTTTACGAAGACATCCACGAGGCCTTACAACTGGAGGTGCACATACAAAACACATGGACAAGAGTAGGGCAACTGTTGACAATGAATATGGTCTGCTATTTATATGAAAATTTTTTTCATTATCTGAGAAACTCAATATGATCCAGGACTACTATAAGAGAACTAAAACTCGATAAACTTTTCTAATATTAAGCTGGAACATTGCATCACTTAGAAAAAGACTTCCTGAACTTCATCAAAAAGTAACCACCGAACCCATTGAATGTTGTGTGTCTACAAGAGTGTCAGAGTCCCTGAAAAAATCCCAACCCCCTAAATTACCATCATTTGTTGGATACAACCTCAAATCTACTAACTCTTGTAGTTCTATATATTAAAAAATCACTTCCCCATCAACTTCTGCACACAAGAAAGCAGAGGTGCTACACTACCACGTGTTAGATTTTTTTTTATATTTATAATAGGGAACACTGCTCCTCAACATATTTTAACTTGTTATGCTCCTGCTGATAAATATTAATTACTTGAGCTCCCAACTTGTGGCTCAATAAGAGCCTACTCTTATTATTGGGCCGATAACAATGCGAGACACAAAAGCATTGGGAAACTCACAGTTTGGTTAATCGTAATGGCAATCAACTGTTGTCACTCATAAACAGTCATATAAAGTCCAAAATTGTAGGTGACCTTGAACCCACACATATCTATGGAGGCTCCTTATCTGAGCCTTGGCTTCAAACATTACTTCTGCCATCTGTGAGTCTTCCATATAACAGATAAATGCGTCCTGATCAATTCCTCAAGTCTAACCTCTCTAGATATTGGTAATACTAACCTTCCTGTGTGGATATTCAAACGGAAACGTTTTAAAATGTTCCCACAGATCAGCATGAAGACTTTGTTTGCACATGTGACCAGACTTGGTATAATTCCTGAGTGTTCCCTCTGTAGAGACCTTTAAAACATGATCTTGCTTGAGCATATTCAGAACTACTTAGAGCCGCTACTGCAACCTCATTTTTTTGGTACTCTAAAACCCACACACACTTCCATAATAATCATACTCCTTCAAAAACCACCATACTTAATACAATGAGTCTAAACTTCGTACACGAGAAAACGTACGCTCGCAGACTATGCCTAGCCTAAAGAAAAACATCGTACCCCTGAATGCTGAGGCTCTTTTCCAAAACTGCCCTTGCTGCTGCCAGAAGCGTATGACAGAGCTGCGCAAAACCGACTGGAAAATTTGTCAAGCGGGTCTTAATGCTCACACCCCACTAGCCAGGCATGGAGGGACATAAATAGAATTAAGGTAAACGAACTGGGCAGATCGCGCCCCCTCATCCCTGCATAGGGCGAATGAGTTAGTCAAGTGCTTGGCTGCTACATCTAGCTTATGACAAATCTTCCCCATACCACACAGGCAAAAATTAAATGATTAAAAAATATGCAAGGGAGACTGTTTGCTTTATGCTCAGTAAGGCAGTTATGATTGCAAACATGCATTTCACTAATTATGAACTTAGATGCAGCGCTAACTAAGGGCATCTCCACGTCCGCCTGGTGAGGATGGTATTACATATCAACATACTCAATTGCTGGTCGAGTAAACCAGGTAATCCATGTACGTGAATTATATAACATGAGCGATTTAAAAACTGGGTAGCTCCTCAATCTTGGACCAACAGCCTCATCATTCCAATTCCTAAGCCCAATCACAAAATGCATTTCGCCCAATATCTCTACTAGCTGCTTGTATAAAACATTTGAGAGAATGATTCTTTAATCGTCTCATGTACAGAATCAAACAATTTTTGTCTCCGCGCGGTTACATGGTTTTCATGCATGGAAGGAGCGTGGCATCATTGCATAGCCACCTTTCCACCCTGCCACACTAACACTCCTACACTACCTTCCTTGACCTTAAATCCGCTTCTTCATGTAGCCAACCGTACATGTAATGAATTAGTGAAGCTTGCCCAGAATTGGATGTTTGGAGGATGCTACTTCGCGCTGGATTAAAGGCTACCTGTCCAACAGATAATCGTCTGTTGTATGTTCCAGGGACATAGAAGTGTACTAAAGACTTTGAATTAGGAACCCCACAGGGAGGTGTGCTCAGTCCCACACTGTTCAATATTCTAATTAATGCATTACTTAATGCTGTGCCTAGTCAGCCCCATAATTATGTGATTGTTTAGCCTGATGCATATAATGATTCTCCACCACCGGATTCCTCCAAACCCAAAACATTCTTAATCATGCACAGCCTCGTTGTCAGGACCTGGGGTTGATAATCTCTACTGATAAAACAAAGAAACTCAATAGGCATCCTCCTCGCCAGAGAGGACACAGTTCGTCAGATCCAATGTCATTATGGTGGTCCTCACTTCAAGAATATGTAAGTTCAGATACAGGTATCTCTAAGCTTTAGAGGTTCCACTACTTGCACCTGTCGATCAAGACTTTGTCGCCAACAAAGAACGACTAAGAGCACCTAGAGTTATTGGCAGGGCTTCACCACCCAGGTATGGTTTCTAATATTAAAATGTGAAATGATGTATCTTGGCTTAATTAGATCATTGGTTGATTATGCTGTCGCCACTACTCTGCTCTTGTGTCTGGACTGGAAGCTTGGGCGGTGCTGGAAAAAACGCAGACTGAAGCAATGGGATCATCTAGGATGCCCTCGTACTGCCAAAAATTTAAAATATGCAAAAGAACTTGATATTCCCAGCATCAAGATCGTTTTACTGAAAGAAATATCCCTAATTGGGGTTAATTATTCTCAGGCAAGCTCATTCAAACCCTGCTTCAGAAGCCCTCCAAACTTTCCTCAGCACTGGTGAACACTCCTCCATATGGGATCGGAAAGACTGGAACCCGACCTCCGCATGAATCAGATTCATTACTAAGTCAAGTAAGGCAACGAGCGCACTTCTCCGCTCCATGGAATATTAACCCCATTCAAACTACCAATTCCTCCCTTTCCCCCCAAACTACTTCTTAAATCACCAACCAAAAACTTGCGCCTATGAAGCCAACATGAGGCCTTAAGCTGTATTGATAACTTAGTCACACAGCACACATGACTCTCTCAAATTATTTACGTTGATGGGTTCTGTTCACCCATCCACTGGGTGCAGCTGGTATGCTGCCAGTTGTCGTACAGAGTGATGGCTCCTCTTAAAGAAATTGGAGCACGGCATCAATAAATGGGCCTCTCCCCTTCAGACTGAACTGTTTGCTCATAGTCCTTGCACTAAATGCATCTATGTATCAAAGAATGACAGTTAAATTGTAACTGAATCTCTGTCATCCATAAAGCTCCAACTCATTAAGCAAAATTGTGGCATGCATGTGTCAGAGCCAGACACATGTATGGTAGGATGTGACATAGGAGTCAGAGTGCACATGCTGTGGATTCCATCTCACATGGGCTTCAGATGCATGATAGAATGATAAATTGTCTAAGCTGTATGCTTTTTTTTTTTTTCCAAGAGGGAGTAGATTAACAATCCTTGGCTTGTCAGGTAGTAGTTGAGGAACAATAATACGAAAAGAACATCAGCTGAATTTTATGGACTTAAAGGCTCAGGAGATTGACACCAGTGAGTCCATCTATCATCATTCTATCATTGCAAGTGGAGGAGCCACATGTCATTGTGCATTCCAACAAAATAAGCAGACTCTTGGATTCACTACCGCCCGCCCGGCTCCGGCTGGGTTCTCAAGTATCTTTTGGCAGGTAAATCACACCAGGCCCTCGCCCCCAGATGTAGACCAAACGAAATGTAAACTTTTGCCATATGGATTATTGTCACGAGGACCCAGCGTCATTATGTACTGGGTGCGATAAATTAATGAATTTAGAACAACTCACTCATAGTGTTCAAGAAATGGCTAAGTATATTATCCACAGTGGGGGGGGGGGTATATTACAACCATTCTGGAGAAATACCCAGACATGTGCTAGCTGTAAATAAAGCATTGCCACATGTGCATTGTGTGTGTGTGTTGTTGTTGTACACACTAATTGAACTCACCTATTTGTGGTTGCAGGGGTCGAGTCCTAGCTCCTGCCGCCGCCTCTCACCGGTTGCTAGCAAGACCCTCTCGTCTCCCCGCTCCTATGAGCTTTATCAAACCTCGTCTTAAAACTGTGTAAAGGTTCCTGCCTCCACTACGTCATTTTCTAGGCTTATTCCACTGCCTTACAAACCTATGACTGAAGAAATACTTCCTATCTATCTCTCTGACTCATTTGTGTCTTCAACTTCCAATGTCGCCCTCTTGTTTCTGTGTCCCCTCCCTGGAACATCCTGTTCCCGATGTCCACCTTGTCTAATACCACGCAATATAATATGTCTTTATCATGTCTTCCCCAGACCCTCCTGTCCTCCATTGTCGTCAGGCCGATTTCCCATAATCTTTCTTTCATAAGGAACATTCCCCTTAGCTCTGGAACTAACCTTGTTGCAAACCTATGTACTTTCTCGAGTTTCTTGACGTGCTTATCAAGTGGGCGGTTCCAACAGGTGCTGCAACTCCATTTATTGGCCAGAAAAACACGGTGTACAGTGTCTTGATGATTCCTTACTAAGGTTTCGGAATGCTGTACCAGGTTCCAGGCGCCCATATGCTGCAGCAGTTATCTGATTGATGTGTGCTTCCGGAGACATGCTCGGTGGGTTATACTCACCCAAGATCTTTCATCCTTGAGTGATGATTGCAGTCTTTGGCCACCTAGCTAAACACTGTCTTTGGTCTTCTGTGCACTACCCATTATCTTCATGACTTTTGGCAAATTGGGGCAGGATCAAAATTCGAAGAAGCATTTGCTGACATGTGTCCCAGTCTGTCCAGGTCCCTTTGAAGTTCCTGCCTGTCCTCATCAGATTTAATTCTCCTCATTAACCTTCACATCATCTGCAAACAGGGCCACTTCTGAGTCAAACCCTTCCGTCATGTCGTTCACATATACCAAAAAAAGCACTGTTCCTAGGACCGACCACTGTGGGACCCCGCCGTCACAGGTGCCCACTGTGATACAATCATTACGTACCATGAACTCGATGTTGCACCCCCTGTCAGGTATTCTCTGAATCCATTGCAGTGCCCTTGCCTGTTAATAATGCGCCTCATGCTTCTAGCTTCTGCACTTAATCCTCTTGTGAGGAACCGTGTCAAAGGCCTTCTTGCAGTCCAAGAAGATGCAAGCAACCTCACCCCACTCTTCTCTGTCTTACATCTGTTATTTTATCATAAAACTCCAGAAGGTTTGTACACAGATTAGCCTTCCGTGAATCCGTGCTGGTTGGCATTATACTCCTGTCCGTTCCCCCAGGTGCTCCACCACTCTCCTCCTGATAATTCTCTCCATAATTTTGCATACTATACACGTCAATGACACAGGTCTATATTTAGTGCCTCTTCACCCTCATCCACCAGTCCCATAAACCCTCACCACACAGTCCACACCCTCACACGATTTTCCGTCACCCTCACCACCAATCCCACCACCCTCACCACCAAGCCACCACCCTCACCACCGATCCACTCACACACACCACCAGTACATACCCTCACCACCAATCAACCATCAACCACCTGTGCATCACCTTCACCACCAGTCCTTCACTTTTATCCTCCAGTCCTTCACATCTCGCCAACAGTCCCATCCAACCTTATTTCCAGTCCTTCTCCCTCTCCACACCAGTCCATCACCCTCACCATCCGTTCATCACCCTCACCACCGGTCCATCCCCCACCCCGGTCCCATCACCCTCCACCACAGGTCCATCACCACCCTCACCACCGGTCCATCGACCCCTCACCACCGTCCCATCACCCTCACCACCATCCATCACCCCTCACCACAGTCCATCACCCTCACCATCAGTTCTCACCCTCACCACCGGTCCATCACCCTCACCACCGTTTAAGTCGGTAGTTGTTGGGTGTTGGTGAAGATTTTTCAGTTTGCGTGGAGGTGTTAAGGGAATAGTTCCAATCACCCTCACCATCCAGTTTCACACCCTCACCACCACGCAGTTAATCACCCCTACCACAACATTCCCATCATACTCACCACCAATCCATCACCATCCACCATCACCTTCAACAGTCCACCCAATCTCGGAGCATCACCAAGCATCCATCACCCTCACCAACATGTCCATCACTCACACATCAGCACAATACCATCACCCCTCTCACCGCCAGTTCATACACTCTGCAACCAAACCAGGTCATCCCCCCACTCACCATCCATTCTCGCGAGCTTATCCACACCACCATTCCATCATCCTCACCACCAGTCCATCACCATCACCATCACACCTAGGGGAAGCAGGGGGGTCTAAACCAACTGTCGTGTAGTATAATCAATAAACTAGTCCATTACCACAACCACAACATATAACACACTCCGGCAGCACAAAAACACTTACGGTACATTTTAATCTTTACTAGTAAATTTAATTTTAGCGTAAAAGAGTATTTTCTTTAATTTGTAAAGAAACATTATAAAATAAGAGTATATTTTCTGTCATTACCATCATATACTACATAACAATGTAGTCATGACACTACCTACCCCGTGTCACTTGACACTATCTTTCCATATGTGTCATGACACACCTACTACTTGTCACATGAAACTCTTGTCTCTGTTACGACGCTCCTTTTCTTTGTGTCACAAACACCTTTTGTCCTAGGCCACACGACCACGCCCTTCTTTCCGTGTCACACGACACCCTGTTCTCTGCGTCATTACACGCTTCCTCTCTGTGTCACTCGACACCCTGTTCTCTGTGTCATGATACTCCTCGTGTCACAAGAACACCTTTTGTACAGGGTTACATGACACATTAATAATGGCATATATATTTGGTTATAAGACCCTACACCTGTGTTCTTAACGACCAAATTGTCTCACATTGACTCCGTTAAACACAGGTAGTGTCCGTGTCTTCACACGACACTACATCCGACTTGTCTTTCACACGACACTATCCCTCTGTGTCATCACACGACACTAACAGGAATTTCGACAGTGTCCTCACACGACACTACCTCTACTGATTCATCACACGACACTACCCTCGACTGTGTCCTTCAACACGAGACTACCTCGACTATGTCTTGCACACGACACTTACCTCGACTGTGTCTTCACATGACACTACCTCGACTGTGTCTTCACAACGACACTACCTCTCGACTGTGTCTTTTCACACGACACTACCTCGACTGTCTTCACACGACACTACCTCAACTGTTCTTTCACATGACACTACCTTCGACTGTGTCCTTTCAACAACGACACTACTCGACTGTTTCTTCACATGGAACACTACCTAGACTGTGGTCTTCACACAATACTACCTCGACTGTGTCTTCACATGGACACTACCTCGACTGTGTCTTCACGACGACAACTACCTCGACTGTGTCTTCGACACACACAACCTCGACTGCCTTCACACTACACTACCTCAACAGTGTCTTCACATGACACTACCTCGACTGTGTCTTCACACACACTACCTCGACTTGTGTCTTCACATGACACTACCTCGACTGTGTCTTCACAACGAAACTACCTCGTCTGTGTCTTCTACACGACACTACTTTCAACTGTGTCCTTCACATGACACTACCTCAGTAGTGTACTTGGCTACTGAGCTCCTCAATGTGAGGTGGTTTCCGGTCCTCTCCCCCACACTTTCAGTCCCCCCACTTCCGATCCCCATACTTCCGGTCCCGTCCGCCACCCCCCTCCGCCCCACTTTACTTCCGATATCGCCCCGCTCCCAATTTATATTTCTTTTCTCGAATTTTTCAATTTTTTTTCGATTTTTATTAGATTTTTTTTTTCGAATTTTATTTTTTTTGGTTTACCATATAGGCGTTGGCAAAGTGCCCATATGGGGTACCTGTATATAAGACCTCCACACTCCCCCAAAAGTCCCAATTTTAACCCTTTTTCCAAAATTAACAGGGTTGCCAATTCAATAATACAAAATAAAAGATTTGAGTACCTCCCCCTATGGGACCCCTTGTAAAAAATCTCCTCGATTGAAATTTGAGGTCCCCCTCTATGTGGCTAAGCATACAAATGGTTGTGGGGGGTATGGTAAAGGTTTCCCCTATGGGCATGTCTTCCCCCTTGGTAGTACAGGTTGAAACAAGTAACTTCCTCTTATTGACTTAAACATGGCGTGAACCCCACTATAACCAGAATATTGCATCACGTTTGGTACAATCCACCCCATGGGTAACCACCCCATGTGTTAACCACCCCTAGCGGGAGTTAACAACATGTTTGTTCATGCCAGTGTGGCGTCACGTGATAGCCACCCATGACGTCATCACCAGTAACACAGGTCCACAGATGTTTCAGAGTTCATCAAGCTGAGTCCTCTGTATCCTCACATTAACTTAAATATCAGGATAACACAATACACAATATTTTCATTATTTTTATTTTCATATACAACAAATTTTCAGGTAACACAATTTTTCGTAATACATAAGATTATATACAACTAAAATCGTCACATGGGAAAACATTGTGAGGATCCCAGTGTCAGCTACGTTAAGATGGTGGGAATATCAGGTTGACCATAACAAGGATTGCTTAGTTTCAATGATACCTTTTATTCATCAAAGGCTGCAATCCCTCTCTTTTTATTCTTTACTGTACAAATTCACCTTTTACATTGCTATTAGAACTTACAAATTGAATACTTTCCTATCTACATTTCTTTAAAGATTCTTGATATCAATGCATGAGTTAATAATGGCTGAACGGGGGTGACGGGATACCCTTAGCTCTAACAGACAAGTATTTGATATACCTCCAACAATCTTTACCGAATACATTTTATCTTTCAGGAGCTACCAACTCATAATATTATATTCACCACATTTTCATATTCAAATAAACCTATCTCACCTTTCCTACTATTATCATGCAAGGATGAATCAGGACTGAAATTTGAAAAAATTGTTTAAAAGTTTTTCAAGAAATTAAAAAGCAAGGGGGAAAAAATATATGGGAAAAGAAAGGGTTTTAAAATGGTTTCTTAAAAAGGGGAAAAAAGGGGGGGTTTGGAGTTATAAAAAAATTTTTTAAAAAAAAAATTTTGAATAAATTTAAAACTTAAAAACCCTAGAACAAATGGTTTTGAGTTTAAATAAGAGTAAAATAACAATAAGTTGTATTAGTGAGATTTTCAAGAATTTGATCAAGGAATAAATACAATTAGACCCTTAAAAAATTTAAAAAAAGTAAAAGAACGAGATTGAGCATTAGCTTGCAAAGAGAATTGGGTTTCAGCCGTTAAAAGAAAATATTTGTTGGAGTTTCAGAGGTGGAAATCTTATAATGTATTATATAATACCTCTAGCAGTAGATTATTCTTTTCAAGATTGCTTAATAAATCATGATAAGATCTATCTTGTACAGTGTTCAGTTATATAATCGGAAAACCCCTCGAGATGTAAAATCGGGGGGTGATGCGAATTTAGAAGGAGGCGGAAGGTGGTGCTTGGAAGCGGGTTTAAACGCAAAGAATAAGCTCAGTCCTCAGGGAAAGTCAACCAACCTTGCACTCACTCTCGGTTGGAAACTCAGATAACCCAGATTTGGTCAAGATCATGCACATAAGAGTGTGGTGCATGAATAAGAATATGTGAAATCATGTTAGGTATTATTGCAAAGGAATCCTTGGTGAGTTGGGATGAGAAAGGTGACACTTCTTACCCCATTACTGGGCAATTTATGAAAATTATATGTTTATTAGAAAATAATGTGATTCAGCGAGAAGTAATCGAGTTCTGATTACTATTACAAAATAAAGAATTCATTAAATATAACAGTCTACATTTTGATTTCTTGAGGAATACAAAAGTAGAAGGACAATTATTACATAAATGGAGTGGTGTATGCGAGAGGAGAATCAGTGGATAAAAATTAGGTTTGAGTATATAAACTCTGTGATGATATGTTTTACTCAGTGTGTGTTATAAGAGTGTGGAGGATGGCTGAACGTCTTTCGTTCTGTAGTGATTCCAGTCTGATTTATTCCCGCAATACGACCTTCAGCGTTCATAATTATAAATATATGATCCATTATAGTTAGTGAAATAAAATTGATTTGAGGTACTCTGAAAAATATATATTTATACCAAGACCATTTATTACCACAAAGAATTTGAACATATGTATTAATGGGAGTATTCTACATTAAATAATATGTCCATAAAATTGATATGAGAAAATTATTGGGGGTGATAGGCAAGATTTTAGAAGCAGAAATGTGAGGTTTATTAAAATCTGATAAGAGCGTTAAAAAAGATAACAGGCATTATCATCCCCAAAAGTTAGGATTTTTTTTTAATTGTGTATGTTAAAAATTCTGAAAAATAATGGAAAAACTTTAATTTATTCTATACTTACGACGATTCAGAGCAGTTAAAATTCATAAATGTACTAAGATTAATTTATTCCATATTTCGGACTTTCCAGGGAGTTTGAAAACATTTTCTGAAATACTTCATTTTTTAGTAAAATTGCTGTTACAACTGCATTTATGGGATACGTTAAGCCTCGTAAATTTTTATTTCAATGTTAACCTTAACACTTTTTGCAATGATATGTATGCAATATATCCATAAATGCTTCAAGTCGCTCTTAATCTAGACTTTGATAGGAAGGATGATGACCATATTGAAGACAGCCGTCATTTGATGCCCTCCTAAGAAGAACAGAGGAGCACTGCAGGAGATCTACTGACCTGTGATAGACAAGTCTGTATCAAGCCTAACCCTTCTCACTCTTTGCTTTACTAGTACTACTACTGCTACTACTACTACTACTACTACCACCACCACTTCTACTGTCAGCATAGTTGCTGATCCCCTGTATATGTATATGTTATCTGAGTATCATAGTACCATCCATATGTTTAAAGTCACATATGTCTTTGCTATTGTATAGAATCAGCCCAGAGCCACCTGCCTGTTCAGCCTATAGCATAGTATTGTATGTCGAGACGACATACGTAACATGACCGAGCTGTCAGCCTAGTTGCTGATCCCTTGTATAGGTATATGTTATCTGAGTATCATAGTACCATCCATATGTTTTACATAGATGACCCTTTTGCTAGGCCCAATGGCTAGCATGTGTGACGTCACGTGAGGCCGCATGTGAGCGTGAGACGCGCTGTCCCTTTCTCAGTCCACACGTAGGTCTACAACAGGCAACAGGGCTAATATAAATGTTACCTCCCAACAACTTGTGTTTATCTCCAACCATCATATCTCCACGAACCCTCTCAACACTACTACTATTTATACTCCTTGTTTTTATCTGTGTTATCATTGCTTCTTTCATTTGTGGCTTACCAGAACTGCTAGGTTAAAAAGATCAGCACATGTATGGACACTTATCTATACTACTTCCCTCACCCTGGATTCGAAATCAAAAGAGTAAATTTTCTATTTAATTAATTAAAATAGGGATTAATAATAAGGCCAAAGAAAAGGGCATACATGGCAATAATGAGACTAACTGCAACTGCGGCCATAATTAACATTTTGCATTTTCACTGAGTTAGAACTGAGTGATTTTGTGAGGCGAAGGATGATACTGAGAATAGGTCTCGTATGGGTTCTCCTTCTGGGTTGGGTGGTGTACAGTGGGGTCTGGAGCGTAGGCATGGGCCGGGGCCTGTACCATCTCGGGCAGATAACCGACGGAGTCATACAGGGCTAGGGAGGAAGACCGCGCCAGGTCATGTGTGGATTGTGGGCGCGCAAGGGGGTGAACCGGCGCCGCACACCCAGAGTCCCGAGCTGCTGCTCCCACCATCAGATATGCCTTGGGAACGAAGATTGTGACCAAGACGCAGGTAGATGTAGCGACCATACCCAGGCATATACAAGCTTCACTCCAGGCAGGTGGAAGGATCATGTAGAGTGTGGACCAAGCTATCCATACACTAGTCATTAGTAATAAGAACATAAGAACATAAGAATGGAGGAACACTGCAGAAGGCCTACCGGCCCATGCGAGGCAGGTCCTTATCAAAACGACCTCTACCTAAAGCTACCCAAGAAATAACTCCCGAACCCAATGACACCAATCAAACCCAGCCCCTCCCACTCATATATTTGTCCAATCTCTTCTTAAAGCTACCCAGGGTCCTAGCCTCTATCACCCCACTGGGAAGACTGTTCCACGCATCTACAGCTCTGTTAGAAAACCAGTACTTACTAAATTTATCCAACAAAAGAGTAATCCTTCATGGTAGTTGCGCCGAGAACGAATATTGAAGGGAGATATGATGAGCTGCAGCGCCAGCAACAACATGATGTAGGACTGGCTAATAATGAAGTGTAGTCGGTGGGGAGAGCAGGTGTAGAGAGCCCCTCCTGAGGGCAGTGAGTGCATGGAGATCTGTGAGGCCATGAGCCACTGCTGCACCCCCAGCACCACCTGCACCACCAGCACCACCAGCACCACCTGCACACTTACCATGAAGAACAACAATGCTGTTTGGATCACCTCGCTCACGTCACCCACCATCCTGAAAACATAAAATTAAAACATCTTAAAACGAAAACCGTTTTTCTAAATATTGCACAAATAACCCGCACATAGGAGAGAGGAACATATGACGACGTTTCGGTCAGACTTGGACCATTTACAGTCACAGTGTGACTTTGTAAATGGTCCAGATCGGATTGAAACGTCGTGGTAAGCTGCTCTCTGCTATGTGCGGGTTATTTGTGTATTGTTCCAGTCACGGAATTGTGCCTTTTTGTTATCTAAATAATACACATATGCAACAGTTAGACAACTTTATTCCGAAACGTTTCGCCTACACAGTAGGCTTCTTCAGTCGAATACAGAAAATAGGCAGGAACAGTAAAGATGTGAAGACGATGTAATCAGTCCATCACCCTTGTAGTCGTAGAATTTTAGGTTGTCAGTCCCTCGGCCTGGAGAAGTTCAGTTCCATAGTCAGGAACTATCAGATAGTTCCTGACTATGGAACTGAACTTCTCCAGGCCGAGGGACTGACAACCTAAAATTCTACGACTACAAGGGTGATGGACTGATTACATCGTCTTCACATCTTTACTGTTCCTGCCTATTTTCTGTATTCGACTGAAGAAGCCTACTGTGTAGGCGAAACGTTTCGGAATAAAGTTGTCTAACTGTTGCATATGTGTCTTACCTAACAACCTGTCGGTATTGTATACCATTTTGATGTTATCTAAATAATGTTATAATGTATATTACAATTATACATCTACGTTCATGTTTAACTCGATGAGAAATCAGATATATAATTACCATCACAAAAGTGTAACACACACTGGTTAATACACACTGGTTAACACACACTGGTTAACACACACTGGTTAATAGCATAAAGAATCCATTGGAGATAATATAACTGTAAGTATTATTAACGTCAGCATTATTATTGTTGTTTTTGGTATCTTGTGTTTGTGCCAGAAATAACTGTAATAATTTATCATACATAAACATAAAAGTCAAGTAAATACGCCACACATAACACTGCCAGCCATCTAGTAGTTATATAACATTTGTTTCAGTAACAGTAATCTCCTATTACTAAGTCAGCCATCTAGTAGTTATATAACATTTGTTTCAGTAACAGTAATCTCCTATTACTAAGTATTCTATATCTATCTCTGGAAAAATTGTGGAGAAAATTCTCAGCTCCGTCTCAGCCCTCTGAGGGACTTAACCCTCCCGAAAGGGGCTAGTGGACTCTTCTTTCTTCATAAACAGCTTTATTAAAATCCCATGTATGAACCATAGCATCACGAGGCACGCTTTCCTCTCCTTGCCAGAGTTCTTGATCAACTACACTGTGAAGGTTAAACAAGAGTAATTACTCTTTTCCCCTTAGCAGTAAAATTAAGAGAAAACCTGTGCCCCACTTTATCTACAAGTTGGGAACATATCTACCTGGGGTGGAAGGTATGGGAGCAATTATAGTCTATAAATGCTCCCGTACCTTCCACCCCAGGTAGATCTGTTTGTGACTTGAAAAAGGCCACTATGTGGGTGAAACGTTGTCAATAAAGGATCACATTAAACTGCATATGTGTTTATGTTTCCATATTGTCGGTATTTTATACCATTTATTTTAATCTACAAGTTGGGGCTATTATGAATTGTAGTCTATAGCTAAACAACAAGAAACCTGCCCCTTGTAATG